>VZRE01016168.1:940902-966315 GCA_013396775.1 Cephalopterus ornatus | reverse complement strand
TTTTTTTTTTTTTTTAATGTTTCACACTTAAGGTTGTCGTCTTTAACTTCATCAGTTTAATGGGTCTTTGGAGTTTTGATTGTTAAAGGTGGGAACTATTTAATAACCATACCCAATTGAGCTTCCAAGTACATGTGGACAGCAAGGTAAGAAACTTCTCAGCTGGTCTGTCATAAAGGCTTGGAAATGCTTAAGGCAAACGGGGGGTGTTCTGTTCCCTTTTTTAATACCTCATTGAGATTACAGAGCTTCTAAATATTTAAGTTTTCCTTGCTTTGGGCTTTCAAATCTGCCTACGTTTAGAAAGTTAATATCCTCATATTCAAAAACTGGGAAATCTGTTCATGACAATGTACATAACCGATTTCCTTCCTCTAATGCTAGTTGTTATTTATCAGCATCTCATCAATCTCCTGTTCTTATAAAGCGTTGAAGAACTGGGGGGATTTTCAGCTACCTTATTTCTGGGCCTCAGAATCAGCTGAGCCTCTAATAAAGTTAGGCTGTTCGTATCAAACCATCCCTTATCAGTAATGTACTTTGAAAGCTGTTCTATCTGGTTAAATCCAAGTGAAATAATAGACCTCGTACCTGTCACATCCTCAGGCTGCTCTGAAGTGTTGTTGCTCCACTAAAACAAATAGTTCAGGTGATTTCTGTGTGCCAAGAAATTTAAGTAAATACTAGAGATAATTTTAAAAATAATTTGATTCTTAGAGTAACTGAAGGGGATTTTTTATATATATATTAATCACTACCATATTTCAGTGTTAGATATGGTACGAAATTGCTGTCAATTTTTCTTGCAACACAGGCCTTGAAAATTGTAAATTTTTTTTTGGTGTTACTTGTACTTATCTTTTACATTTCTTAACTGTGGTTTAATGAGGTTTTCACATAAGTTTCTAGGGGCTTATTCGTTTTAATAAATATGGTTATAAAAAAATTAAATTTAAAAAAGACCCCACAAACAAAACCAAATCTGAAATCTTTTAAAGCCGTCTTTATAAGAATCCATGGGATTAAAAGACTGAAGAGAGACAGCAAAATAAAAATATGTCTAAAGATTCACGGGCTAGAACAGGTCTCTGCAATGCTTTTAAGAGAAGGTTCTGTTCACATAGACGTAGAAAGGAAATGTTAGCGTCCTGTTTAGTAGAAATGAACCCTGAGCTCTCTGAAGACCCTATCTTAGATGACTACCTGTCGTGTTGAAATTTGTCCTTCTATGCTGCAACAGTCAGCAGTGTGATTGCAGACCACAAAAACTCCAGCAATCCTGACATTCTGCAAAAATCTCAGGCAATGGAGAACAGGGTAACATGATAGCTTGACCGTTTACCACTGGATTAAAAATCTAAGAAGTAGTTCTCTGATTTCTGTGAAGGTCTTCTAGTCACTGCAGTGTGACAAAATCGATTATTTATGATAATAAATTTATATATTTAAAAAACAAATAAGTAAAAAATTAGTGCAGCCCAGGAGTATTGCAGAAGATGTTGGAACCACATGCTCTGTTTTGTATTCCCCACTCCTCGCACATTCCAGTCACGTATCTTATCTATTCCTCTGCCTGTCTGTCCATTAAGTAGGAATAAAAATCAAAGGGTGCCTGGTGTCTTCTACACTTTTTTAATTTGACTGTTGGTTCAAGGCCATGTTTCAGCAAAGCATGTCAGCATTTGTTTAAGTCTCACTGCCTTCAGAGATGAGCGCAGTGTTTTGAGAAACTGAGGCCTCCGAAGTTATGAGAAAGCAGTACATCCTCAGTATAAATAATATCTCTTGCTTTATCTGATTAGTGATGGGCCATGCTTCCTTTTTTTCCTGCTTTTTGAAGCAACTACCTTCATTTATCATCATCCAGGGACCTATTTGGGTAGTCAATGGACAGAAAACAAGGCATGAATCTGTTGGAAAAATAATTTGGCTCGTGTAGTCCTTCTAAATATAACTCCCTGATCAAAGCTCAGAGTGTCTTTTGTAAGTCCTATCCAAAACAGATATTAGATGAAGAATATACTGAAGACTTCAGACTTTTCAAAGGCATGCCATCCTGAACGTACCATCATGTGTTGCTGTTTGAACTGAGCATTTTGCCTTCAACTTCTTTCTCTGGCATTATACAGCTTAAAAAAACCCTCAAACCAAACAAAAAAGCATCTTCAATTAAAGTGCTGGGGATTTTTGAAGGCTGCTTGAGAAGAGCCGTCGCAGTGCTAAGTCTTAGAAGCAATTTTTTTATTTATAGCAACTTCTGGACATAAATAAACATAAACTGTTTCAGGGTTTTGTAGTATGTTCATAAACATGAGAGTCCTTGCAGCTGAAATGGAATCCTTCTGAAATGACAGTTAATAAAAGCTATTTTTGATTTAGCTACTAACCAGTTTGTACTGTAACAATGTCTTTCAGGTGATTCTTACTGTCTTGGGCAGGGGTGTAGGTGAAGGTATATTAAGGTATATGACTAAACCCTGGTGAATCTTTACCAATTGCTAACTGGGCATTGACATTTCATTGCATTGCTTTTCCAGTGCTGTGGTTTTCTAAAACAAAATTGTTAGCTGTTCTGGGGGTGCAGTCGCAGGAGGGAAGGATGTGCAAATGCACGAGGCTTTCCCACAAGAGCAGCAGGGAGAGAAAGCTGCTGTTCCTGTAAAACTGCCACAAACAGTGCTAATTAATACACTGATTTTACAAGTGATGTAGGGGACTTATATAGACAGAATTAATTATTAAGATCTCTTTCTTCAGAACACTGTTTCGAAGGTGTTTTTCATGGTTATCATATGAACCTGCCCTACAAAGAAGTCGCAGATCTAAGATCGCATTCAGACAACAGTCATGTACTTTATCAACAGTTTGAAGATGAATGTATGCACACATCTGGTAAAATTAGGGAGCCTGGTTTGGAGAGATGCTGTCAGGATCAAAGCCTGGGGAGTGCGACATAGTCAGTGAAGTCAACATGCTTCAGGGAAAAGTAAGACTTTACTAAGTCAGTGACAATACCTGTGACTGCTCTCTTGCTTTCTAGTTGTCAAAGTATAAAGTTTTTTGATAGTTCTATGAACTTCACTATGTCATTTTCTTCAGAGTGCAAAGAGGGATGGAGTAAACAAATCCCACTGTGATTATGCTGGAATTGCACTCTCTTGGTGCTGGATTTACTCCTAAACTACCTACAATAATCTGCAGTAGCTGTTCCATAGTGTGCTGGGTTTTTTGGTTGGGTTTTTTTCCTTTTTTTTTCTATTTTCTTTTTTTTTCCCCCCAGCTATTTAATTGGGGTTCATGCTTCAGAGGCCTAATTTTAGAATTACAGCGAAAATCAGATCTTTCTGCAGAGAAGGGTTTGCAACAGACCAAAGGCCAGATTGTTACTTCTAATGCTGGTTTTATTCTTAGCCCTGCATAGTGATGCTTCTCATGTCTGGAGCACAGATAAAAATGAGATATTGATGACTTTCAGACTCCAAAACCCTTTTGCTTGTCTAGAATGCAATTATATAAGTGGCAGTAAGAGATGCCTGAATGAGATTAATATAGGTTGCTTTGCTCCTCATTGCTACAGGTAGGAATGAAAAGATTTAGGGAATGACTATTGAAAGTATTTAGCAATTAAGGTGGGCAGTAAAAAGTGGAGACTGACTGGGGTTTTTTCTTTAACTTCATGAAAATCTGAAGAAATGAGTACTGCATTATATAAACCATTAGGTGTGATGATGCATTAAATATATAATTCTTATTTAAGAGCAATTCATTTACATCAAAAGATGTAATGCTCCTTTTTAATCTGATTTTAAGGAAGTGGAGAATATTTAATAATTCAAATCTCTCTTTACAGCCTAAATGTTTACATCCACTTAAATTAGTAAAATTAAAAACAGAGTTTTTGCAATTTGAAAGCAATTTAGTCTACCAAATAACAATGGTGTACAAGTAGAGGCTCAACCTCCACTGATAGGATCATGTCTCTGTACTGGTTAGATCTGGGGCAGAATCAGTTCAGTTTAACACCTCTAAAAATGGACAGTGATTTCATTAGTGCCACTATACTTCATCTGTGTAATTCAAAGAAGAATTGAGACCCTGGAGGTTGAAAAGCACAATGTCAAATTGCAATAATTGTGAAGCCAATCACTGTATAATTTCCCTCAGGTTTCATGGGTAGTGAAGTATCTGGATACCTGGATAAACTCTGAACAATTGGGAGAATATAAATTCTGGGGGTTGAGTTGGGGAACTGAGCTTTCAGGGAAGGAATGTTTGGTTGGGGTTTTTTGGTTCATTGGTTTTTTTACCACAGAAAGTGAAAGCATTGCATTCATTACATTGCTGTAATTCATAGAATCACAGAATGGTTTGAGTTGGAAGGGACTTGAAAAATCATCTATTCTCACCTCCCTGCCACGGGCAGGGACACCTTCCACTAGTCCAGGTTGCTCAGAGCCCCATCCAACCCGGCCTCGAACACTTCCAGCTGTGGGACATTGACCTGCTGGCCACACTTCCCTTCTGCAGCCCAGGATATGATTTCTGGGATGTGAGTGCACACTGCTGGGTCATGTTGGGCTGCTCGTCAACACCCCCAAGTCCTTCTCAGGGCTGCTCTCAATCCATTCTCCACCAAGCCTGTTCTTGTGCATAGGATTGCCCCAACACAGGGGCAGGACCTTGCATTTGGCCTTACTGAACTTCATGAGGTTTACACAGTTCCACATCTCAAACCTTTCCAGGTCCCTCTGGATGGCATCCCTTCTGTTCAGGGCGTCAACTGCAGCACACAGCTTGGTGTTGTGGGCACACTTGCTGCGGCTGCACTCAGTCCCACTCTCTGGGTAACTGGCAAAGAAGTTAAACTGTGCCCATTGATGTGCGATAGCCCATTTACTACAAAATAAACCACATCAGATGAAAAAAGACTTGAAACTGTAATATTAAAACCTATTGAACTTAAATAAATCCATTGAATTTCATTGTGGAAGAATCACTTGCTTGAAAAGTTACCTAAACTGACACTAACAGCACGCTGGGAAATGAAGCAACAGAACAAAATTCTGATCTTATTTATACTGATATAATTAAGGAAGATTGTAGGCCCTTTGGTCTTTAAGGTGATCCTTGTGCATGAGGGAGTTCAATGGGGGATGCAATAATAAAACTAATATATCCAAGAAAATCACTGACACTGGCGTAAACCTGCTTTATGGGTGACAGTAAAGCTGATCAACACATAAAGCATCCATAACACATTTTTCTCAGGAGTTTGTTCACATAATATGCACACGAGTGTGGGAATGAGAAGGGTGATTATCGTCTACATTAAAGTCTTTTTTATGTCTCTCCGGAATATAAAGCAGCAGTAGGAAAGAATTTACACCTATATTTAGTTCTCTGCACACGATGTCTGGAACATAGAGGGGATATGTGTGTGAGTGGGAACAATGCCCATATATAATATATTGTGGTGCCAAAAAAGGTTTTCTGCTTTGCAGTAATTAGGAAAGCTTGAGCACAGGACTTTGCCCGTGTGACCCCCAAATTGTGCTGGTGCCCGTTGTTATAGGAGTGGGTTTATTCAAGGCAACATGAAACAAAATCCAGTAACCTTGTCACTGCTGCAGAAGTAGGAGGGACAGCGGCCTCCCTTTCTCTGCAAAGGGAAATCTGGGGTGCTGAGCCACCAGCTGCTCCTGCCGCAGGTACATCTGAGGATGCTGCTGGGGAAGGGTTCAGACTGGGGCCAGGCAATGTGGACCAGGCATCATGTCTGCTCTGAACGCTTGCGTGCTGTGTAGGGCCACTGGTGTCACTGGTCCTGCTTAGCTTTTTGGGGCTCTACGGAAAATGAAAGGGAGGGAAAAAAAAGATCAGTGATCAGTGTATGTGTGCAGCTCTTCTGTCCAGAGCAGCATTCAGATAGTTGTTCCATCCTAACTTCCCTAGTGTCGGTGAAGCTGTTGTTTCTCCTTTACTAAAACATGAAAAGTAAAAAAAAAAAAAATTTACTTTCATTAAGTGTGGCAACTGTGCAGCACACAGTTCCTGTGAAACTTTTGAAACGCCCAATATTTCAGAAGTATCCACTAATTAGGGCTGCCCAATTGGGCCTCATTTTTCAGATCTTCTGAAGGACTGATGCTTTCATTGATCTTTAACAGGAGTGGACGGTCAGAGCATCTGAAAATCTGCGAGGCAGGCGGATGAATGTTGATGAACCAGAAGGAGAGTGTGGAAAGACAATGCTTTGTTTGATATTGCTAATTGTTTTGTTTTGGCAATTAAGTATTTTTTGAAGCAAGTGACTGATTTGGTGAGAGATGAAAAGGGATTAAGTGTGACCCACTGAAACTCATTTCTAGCCCTAGCTGCTTATTATGAAATTAGGTTTTGTTTCAGAGTAAAACACACAGACAGACTTGGTGTTTAGGAAACTATCAATTAGCTGAATATACAGAGAGGTCCCTTTCTGTAAGATGTCATCTTATGTGACAGTCTCCTAAATATATTCTTTTGAATGTTTTAATTATTTGGTGATGATTCTAAAGCAGCAGTGGTAAGGAAAATAAATAGACTGTGATGGAAAACAACTGAAAATACTTGTTTATTCTTTTATTTCCCCAAAATGTGTTCAGAACAAATTATTTTGGTCATTTTAAAATAGTGCTGCTGGTTTGGTCAAGGGGAGTATATCCCTCTGTCAAGAACTGTTTGATACTCTTATCATGAAATATTGATTTTTGTGCCTTTGTCTTAAAATAATAATAACACCAAGTTTTTTGCTTCTTTTTTTCCCCCAGCTGAGGAGCAATTACTTGGAAGTTAGGTGGTAGACACAGACTCCAGTAGGAAAGTGTTTGTGTTACTGTGATTATCAGACACACAGGCACTTTATAGAATGATCCTAAGACTCTGTAGTAGAAGACTCTTCAATCCAGACTTTGTCTGCACTAAATGTCTAGTTGAAATGCAATCTGACATACCTCCAAAGATTTGGGATTTAATTTTCCCCACCAAACAAAAATCAATGAAAAAAATCAGATCTTACAAACAATTTACTTTGAAGGAGTGATGGGTCTTCCCAAATAATTAAATCACTTTACAAAACATACAAGGAGGAAAACAAAGACCTAGGATCCCAAAGATTTTGAACGTGTTTTTAGGAACATGGATGGCTTTTATAAAGGGTTCAGCGAGGCTGGTGTAACTCCTTCCACAAGGTTTGATCCTTGGCCATCCTGGAGTCCACATCCAGTCACCAACTCCATCTCTGTGGCTTTGGAGATGTGGAGATGATCTTTCTTTGCAGCTGCAGCTCTTGATGCAGAGAGGAGCAGCAGAAGATGTACAAAGGGAAAAAAAGAGAAGGAAAAAAAAAAAAGAGAAGAAGAGAACAGGGCTCTTAACAGTACAGCTTGATTTGATGTTTTGCCTGAATCTTCACAAGTGTAAATATTTGACTGCAGTTTTGGTGCTTTTTTTATTCCCCTTCAGGTAGAGTATTTGTTTACATAGCATAACATTTCCTCCTTCCTCTCTTCTGTTCTTTCACTTCACGAGTGAAAATCTGCAGCTTTTTTGGCAAGGGTTTAAAGATAACAATAGCGGTAAGTGTGAACACTGCTTTGTCTTGGAATTGTATAAATCACTCTCCTTTTACTAAAGGCTACCATAAGAAAGGACATTTGAATTTTGACCCATTTTTTTTTCCAGCCTCACACTGGCCAAAGTCCAAATGGACCTGGAAAGCTTGGTTAACAAATCATCAGATTTTTAACACAAACATCCAGGTTTCAAATTCTTGCTCAGGTGATACCTTGCTTACCAAGTTGAGGGCAGCATGGGAATTAATGCTGGAAGTCTTGCTTGACTACTATATACCTCATTAATCTGAATGAATGGTGGGAGTGTGCATAGCAAGAATATTGTCTTCTTTTGCATGAGAAAAATAGCAAAAAGTCCTATTCCTAAGAAAAAAACCCAACATGCTTATGCCCCTACTTGTAAGAGTCCCGTTCATTATTTACTCTTTCATCCAGGCACCATTGCCTCCAGGACGTGCTGTTAGAGGTGCATGTGGTAGGACTGTTCAGGTTCAGGGAAGTTTGGCTTCTTTTTGGAATTTCTTTGGGAAAATAAGAGAGGGACTTTATCATGGGTTTCTCCTTATCTTGTCTGTTTAGAGGGCGGCAACAAACAACTAAACATATGTTCTTTCAGATGTGTAGATGCCAGAGACATTTGGTTATAAAGCTTATCTGGTGCTATATGATGGTTGTTTTTAAACGCCATAAAAGCAAAAAAAAAAAGAAAATTAATTTAACCTTAAAAATTCATAAACAAAACTATGCGTTGTCATTTGGCAGGTTTGAACCCCATTTCTGGGATCTTGCACAACAAAATAGTCACAAAGAAGATTCAACACTGCAGCATCTCTGGCATTAAAAATCTCCCTCTTTCAAGCGATTTTACTGAAGTGAAGTATATAGCTGTAAGATTTAGGAGTAGCTTAATTTAAGAATATTGAAACCCAATGACTGAGTGAAAAAGCTTTTCCTAACGAGTACCTTGCTCCCAAGGTAGAGAAGATGACTTGCAATTTTTTTTCTTAATGAAAATGGAATAGGAAGGAATTAGGTTTCATACGCCTCTTTCAGAAGTGCTAATGCAAGAAGCAAATCAGTAATGAAAGTACAGACTTTTTTCTGTCATGTAAAGGAAAGTTACTGAACCTGTAATGCCTGACAAGGGCCGATTTTCACATTACTAACAATTTTCTCTGTGTGTTTTATTATGAAATTATTTGACACTTAAATACCTTAATAAAATTATCAGGTTTAACAGACCAGCATGGGAGAGTGTGGAAGATGTCATGCTGTGATCTGTGCCATTTCCCGTAGAAGGCTCAATCTTATTTATTTTGATTTATGAGTTAGGAAAGAACGTCTTTTCTAGAAAAACACGCAAACACCTTGCAATTAGTTGTTTGCACTTTTGGCATCTCCAGGACAGAAGATGCAGCTAGGTTAATGATTTTTCTGTCTTAGATTGGTCATATTGCTTGACTTATGGGACAACATGACTGTAATATTCTGTTAAGTCACACAAGACAGGCAAAACCCACTCATTTGGCTGGAAGCAGACAGAAGAGTGTAGTAGAGCAATTGAAATAAATGGAAGTTATTTGGGGATGGACTTTCTGGCACCCAAAATATTTCCTTTAGCTTAACTCTAGATGTTCAGAACAACATTAGGAACTTTTAAGCTATATTTGGCTTTGTTACCATAAGGTCAACTCACTAAGAAACGCTCCCTGTCTGTGGAGTAAGGAATCCTCGAAAAACAGATTTAATGTCTCCTTGGGTTTTCATACTGAACTAATCCTTTGGGATTGTCATTCTCCCTTCAGTTCAGCCACCTCGGTCTTTGGGAATGATTTCATACCATTTGAAGAACATCTGAATCCAACTTCTCTAATACTGACATACTCAACACTGTGTGATCTTATATAAGTGCTGCTTGGAAAGTGGTATGTAGCTAGATTGAAATACAGACCGTGTGGGTTCCCATTAGCTGAAATACCTAAAGAATTTGTTATATTTAGAATTTTGTTCACTTATGCTTAATAGAGCTCCACTTTAAGTTAGGGAAAATTGGATTCATTTTCTCTTGCTACCATTAATAGCTGTTAGAGTTGAAAATAAGGCTTTAAACATATCATTAAAGTACACTTAAGTAACTTGCAATTGACAATTAACTCAGCATGGTAATACATTATCATAACATTTTCCTTTGATAGGTTTGTCTCTCAAAAGATGCGAGGAAAGACAAAGGATGGTTTTGTAAAACTCATGATGAATTTTTTTCTATTTAAATAATTTACATTTTGCATATTTGGTCAGTGAATTGTGTTCCATCATATATCTTCAGAAAACATTTATTTGGTGTTTCACAGAAAGATAAAATCATAGAGTGGTTTGTGTTGGAAGGGACCTTAAAGATAATCTAGTTCCAACCTTCCTGCCATGGACAGGGAGACCTTCCACTAAACCAGGTTGCTCAAAGCCAGTTTGATGGTAGGCAGCTGGAACAAACTGTGTTGAAGGGGTGTCTGGGTTTTGTTGCTTTGTTTCTGTGGGTACAGTGTTCAAGTAGTATGGATGCAGAAGACTGTTTGCTGCACAATTCATAGAGCTAAAAGTTTGGGAGTTTACTTCAGTGACTGAAGGAAGATACAGGCAGAATTCAGATCCACATTCAGGCATGTTCGGCTTTCCGGTTTTACTAAAATCCTCTTCAGCAGAAGGCATGATAAATTCTAGGGAAAAAAAAAAAAATCTGATTAGCAACATCTCAGCATAACATACATGTGCTTTCCCTTTCAAGACGATAGTAAAATACAATAGTGTACTCAAACTGAGGGCACTGTTTGTGCTGTGTTTTAAAGCATGGAGCTGATGGTGAGCGTGTGAGCATGCAGCTCCTCGGCTCGGGGACCAAGGACTGCCACCTCCCAGAGCTGAGCTGGAATGTTGCTGTGACAGTAGCAACATCAGTGATATCCTGTGCTCCTTGCAGAGCCAATGGGCATTGACCTTATCCTGTCAAAGCACGTAAAAAGCGACGTGGGCAACACCAGCTTTGTGAAAACTGGACACATTTATCTAGGACGTTTCACCGCGTTACCACAGAGTCACTTGCAGAAGTGGAGCTAAAATAGCTGCTGCTTGCTACGTTTTTTTGCAGTGAAGCTAGAAATGCAACAAAGGCAGCAGCAGTCTGAGAGAATGTTTTTCCAAATGCTCTAAAAGCAAACCCACCAGGGCCAGGCATGCAAAATCCCATCAGTTCTGTGCCTCGGATCTCCTCTCCTGTTTTCTTGTAAATCCACTCTTGAACATATCAGTTCGAAAACTGCACGTCTTGGGGCTCTGTAGCCTGGCAGTCTGAGCAGTTTGCTTTGTTTTGAACACTTTCACCATGCTTAAGTCTGCAGAACCTAAAGAAATCAAACTGTTCGCATGCATTCCCCTGAAGCTGATAGTAGCACAGCATCCAAGCATAGTATTTCCTAGCTCACTCTCCTCCCTTTTCTCCTCAACCATTTCTTGAAAATTCCTTCATAATAACCTTATCCAAACCATAAATATGAAAGTCAAATAAGCCCAAAGGAGATTTATCATCCTCTGACTCGGCACTCCTTTTATGATTAATAATGACATTGATTCCTTTGGAAATGAAACAAAAATTAATTTAAAGGTTCTGATTGGTTTTAGTATTAGGTAAACTTAACATATCGAATGAGCGTAAAACAATTATCAGTCTTATTAACAAAATTAGCTACAGCAAATTTACCAGAAGGAAACTGTTGCTATTTAGCTCCCTAATTATGTCACTATTCTTTGTGACCAAATGATATAATGAAAATAATTTGATCTACTGGTGCTGCATAGAGAATTTTCTAGGAGCAGCTGAATATCATAATCTGTTTTGAACGTGTGTTTTCCTACTCTGCTTCTGTTTCAGAAAGTGGAGGTCAAGGGCTTCAAAGAACTTTGCAGTGAAGCGAAGTTGAACTGTGCTGAGCAGAATATGGAACAGATTCTTTTACTATTATGAAATGTTAGATAACCCTTTCCTTGAGGCCAGAACCCTTTGACTTCTTGAAGTGACTTATGGTGTATGAATTTCAGACTGTGGAAAAGCATAGAATGTCTTTTATCCTGTCTGGCACTAAGGCCAAGGATTGGATTTTCCATGCTATGCTGTTGTCTGCCCATTTCCTTGCACTGTGCCTCAATCCAGGCACAGAAATTTGGCAAGTTTTTCTTTCCAGCCCTGAGAGCTGATAAAACAGAGAGCAGCGGGATGCCCTCTAGCCATAGGCATTTCAGCCCAGAGGGACAGTCACCTGGCCCAACCTTGAAGGCTACCCAAGCATTGGTGACACATAGAAATGGATTTTTGGGTGCCAGCTTTCATCTATTCTGTGTGAGTGTCCTCTGCTCGTGGGTTGGCGGTGTAGTGGGGTAGAAGCAATGAGAGCTGACGAAGCTAATGAGGGAAAATCATACATGGTCTTGGAAAACTTGCAAAATGTCTCTACTGGCACTACTGTATTTCCACCCCAGCAAACATTTAAATGGTGTGGTCTCAGAGCATTTCTGTCCTACCAGATCTGTCTGCTCTTCCTGGCTTCATCCTGACTTGGTCAGGATATGACCCCTCACTGAGTGTGTGTTCTCATTTCTTCCTTCTACTTGCCATCTGCCTTCCCTGGATTGCCATCAGTGGGCTACTTGGGTTCAGGCACATTTCCTAGCAGCACACCTGTAACGGCTGTCCCTGGGAAATGGTACCATTTGTAAGTAGGATCTTTCCCTCTCTCTGTCCCAGTGTAGCTTTATGAACTGGAAATAAGGAGGTGAAGACACTTTGATGCATCAAGAAAACTGCAGCAGATGAGTGATTGTAAAACTGCCTTAGATTGCAACAATGAACTTCAATATGATCAACTCCGATATTAAACTACACAGAAGTGGATGGGAAAGCTCCTGTGGAATAGAAACCCCTCAAGTACATCCCCTGGCTGCTTGCTTAATGCTTATGAAGACGCTCTGAACTACACAACTTGTTTTCTTGCCTACACTCCAACTTTACATCTCTGTGGTTTGTGTCCTCTGGGAAACATTTTTATTTTTGTTTCATTATTTAAAGCAAACCTCATATTAATGATGGGGCTGCTGTGCATTAAAGCACTGTGCTACCAACTCACATCAGCACATAACTTTTGGTGAGGCTTTCTGCATAATTTATGTCCAAAGGAGAGTATACTGACACAAAATTGAGGATTTAACCATGTTTACTGCTGCTTGCGATAATTAGATCATTTCACACTGGAGCTACTAACCAAGTGTAGCAAGGTGGGCTTCTGAGTAATTGTTAAATTCTCGTACATGATCAAACATGAAGAACCTGAAATGTGTTTTGTAGCCTGTTCTTTATACAGCGTTATCAGAAAACCCTATGCTTTAAATAAGATACTTGGGTGCCATCAGATGGACCACTGCAAGCACTGGCAAGCAAAAATCATGTCCAAATCACAGGATACCCAAATTCCTTGCGTTTTTAAAGCTGCCTGTGCTATTTCTTGAAAGAGTTGTGTTAGGCCCCAGAAGAGGTGCCAGAGAGGGCTTTAAATGAGAAATCAAATCCACACATGTGCTTCTATTAACCTCTGGTTTGGCACATTTTAAATCAGTGCACACATTTCCATATGCTTTCTCTTCAGCCATGCTCTGGCATCTGGTCAAAAGCTTTTACCAAGTCATACAGCTCAACTTCTCTAAGAAATAAATATACAGGGGGCATGGTGTCAAAGTGAAGAAGATCTAGAAGACTAAACAGGTACCTAGTTCAAATGCACTATAGTAGGATGATTTGAGGGGTAAAAAAACAACAAAACATGCTTCATAAAATCTGTTATTTTAGGTGGAAATCAGAGGCATTTTTTCCTTACTGATGCATTATGGTAGGATTGTAAGAAACATAAATTCAGATCCATGCAGTCCTTAAAGAGATTTTACATCCAGCACTGCTAAAATGTTCCCCTTCCTGCACAGATAAACTGTAGAAACACTTAGTTCTTTGCTTTGAAAGGCATTTTCCATCAGTCATTCACTCTTGTGGCTCCTTCTCACTATTCTGTTCTGCCATCTCAGGTTTGACACCTCAGCTTTAAGGAAACAGTCTTATACTCCGAGTGGTCTCATCCATCTTTTGTCAGCACTGAAGGATTTAGGTTTCAGAATGTGGTTTTTGTTTTGTTTTGTTTATATTTTATTTTCTATTTAATTGACTTCTGTAGCTGGAGGTGTGGAGAGGGACAGTGAAGCCTAGCAAAAACTTGTCTTCATGTATTGGGAAGGGTTGGACTGGATCAAACTGCACATAATCGAGTCAGGCTGTTTTGAGAGGAGAGGTGGTTGCTAACCTCTGCCTTATAGGTGAAACTTTAAATTATTAAGCCTTACAGATCAGAGGTGAGAAAGAGGTTCCCATACAATCAAAGCATTAAGTTTGACTGCTCCTTGTGACATTTCAGAGAGTTCTTTTGATTTCCTGAATGTGACTTGTTTCTTTCCTGAATTGCACAATACCTACTCTTATTTTTACAGCTTTTATAGCAGCTCATCTTGTTTCCCTTTAGATATCCTGAAGTGACACGTGAGGGTGAGGAACTCTTTCTGGGGTTCCCTGTTAGATGGGAATGTGTGTTGGGTTGTCCCTGAGATGACAAGAGGTGTAACCTTCCTCTAGACATCTTCCTGCTCAGTTTAAGATGCTTTTTCTGAAAGATGAGTGTTCAGTGACTGGTACATACTTCACAGTTCAGAAAAGGCATCCAAAATTAAGCCATCTGTAGTATATACTTGTGACTATCCATCTCTCACCCTCATCAGAGCATGAAGACTGCAAGAGAAGTCATGACTGGGGTTTTGTGGGGGCTCAATACAAGTTTCCCCATTTGCATCCTTTGCTAGGAAAAGAGAAGCAGTTATTCCCCAAATCCAGATTCAGCAAGGCTGCTTTGGATCAGAGCCTACCATGCTTCAGTCTGAACACAGAAATTCCTTTTTGCAAATCCAGTTTTCCAGTCTCTGATGTGAAGTGATTAAGAATAACAGAGTTCCTGCATATGTTACTCCTGCACTTCGTTTCCTCAGTCGCATCTATGAGTGAAATGCATTCAAACGCCAAAAATACGTAGTGTTTCTGAAGCTGATTGTTATTAATATTGTTCTGTTTGGGGGTTTTTTAGCTGTAAACCTTTTTGAAGTGCCTAGCAAACATCGAGTGGAGCAGCTTTGGAGGGGGGAGACAACTTTGAAATCTATAGAGCAGAAGCTTTAATCTCCAGTTGTGACTGACATCAAACAAAAGTGCAAAAACTCCCTTTGTTCTTGAGCACAAAGGGTGTGTTTGTTGTTTGTTCAGGGTAAGTGAAAGGCCCCCATGAAGTCCCACTGAAGATGTTTAATGAATCTGGCAGCCTCCAAGCTGTCTCTTCTACAGAGTAATCCTAACGACAGACCCATCACACATAATTTAACAGAGTGTGACACGACAATCTCCGCTCAGGAGAGACTTCGGAGAGGGAATACTTTTATTACTCAACAGCACAGACCCCTTAGGGTTGGTGCTGTAGAGCAGAGAGCTCTTGGTGGTGCTGGTCACACTTTCGTCTCTGAATTGAGGAGTTTTACGTGCTCAGGTATTGCTTATTAAGCTTCTTTGAACTCACAGTAAAAATCAAGTGAATTGTACTCTCTCTAGTGCAGGGGGGTTGGGATTTTGGCAGCCTCAGCTTCTAGTAGAAGTCAAAGTCAAGAATATCTAAGAAAGGAGGCTTGCTACCAAAATCAGGTCACACAGGGACAAGGGTATTAGGGAAGGAAGGGAGAAATATTATCAAAAGTGGAATAATGGAAAAGACTATAGAAAACCAAATGAGTGAACATTCTTAGGCATCAGGTCCATTAAGGCTCACTATATATGTGTCATCTTTCATCGGTTTGTCCTGCTTGATCATGCTTTGGATGACTAGAACAGGAATAACCGTGGTATGTGTCTTTAACCTCCCTTGTCCTTTCTATGATCTAATGTTTATAGCCTTGGTATTGTGGAAGTTGGGCTGTTTATTGCCAGGTCTCTTGTTCTGTTGTCAGGCTAAGGATATTCTGTGTGGCTGGGAGCACGTGAAGTAGCTGGTGTGTGCCTTTATGGTCTGGGCACACAATGCTCATGAACGGGACAGAGGCGGCTTAAATCCTCACTAGACTTATGTGGTCAGGTGGATCTTCTCTCAGCAAAATCTGTTTTCAGCTCTGCCTCATCCTGTGTGGGTAAATACGGGCAATCCACATTTCTGTGTTGCCGTTTTTTATATAAAACCTACTTTGTTTACCTACTTTGGAGTGGAGTGTGACAACTCACTGCAGCAGAGTCTGGGAAGAAGGAACCACCGTTCTCTTGGACATCACCATGTTTGGGGTTCTTATTTTCCCTAGCTTCATCGTGACATCAATCAAATTTTATCCCCACTGCTGGATGTAAATGCAAAGTGCGTCTGTACTCTACATGTCAGATGCTCCCGGGACTGCTGAAGGGCTAAGCACTACCTGCTGCTGCGTTTGATCCCCATGCCAATTCCAACCAGATTCCCAGCAAGCCATCATACATCAGGTCTGATGGCTGGGATTCAGACTTCGTGCCAAAACAATCCTGACACCCTGGAGCACAATACACATCCCCTTTCTATGAGCTTCTCTGCCTGGTATAACTGTTTGAAATATTCCTTGTTCTCTCTTGAATTGCAAGAATATAGTAGGATCTATCTAAAATAGCAGTCCCTGTTTCCCCTCCCTTCTTCCCCCACCCCTTATCAAATCAGACGTCCAAAATCAAGTGCCTGTGTACTCCGCTGACAAGCACAAGGGGATTAGGGAGTGACGGGTTTAACAAAACTGGCTCAAGGTTTTGTAAAATGCATCTTGGAGCTTGAGCTCTGAACGAGCCATAAAATTCCTCCCATGAGGTACAAGTAAGGTTTCTGCAAGACTGGATCAGAACTTAATAATGCTTTTTTAGGTTATTTTTTTCTTGCTTTCTAAAAGGTGCCACAAAACCATCTGATTTTTTAAGACGCTGTAAGATTAACAATGACTTAATGTAACAATTGTGTAAAAAAAAACAAATGTGTTTTACCACCAGCAAAAAGAACTGATTTCTGGGCTGCATGCAAACCATTTGGGGCAATTAGCATGTAATTTAATTTGCATTAATCAGCACAAGGTCAGCAAGAAATTAACTTTGGGTGTAGATTTTACATATAACAGCATATGAGAATAAGGGAGGAACTGTTTTTACAGGGTGTTAATTTGCAGTTAAGTGCATTCAGCAAGTTTGGCAGGGCTTAGCCTTGCAGGAGAAAGATGAATGATGCGGGTTTGGGAGCACTGAAAGCGCAAAACGATGTGGCAATTTACCAAGCATTTAATGTTGCAATATATAAACACTTAACAGACTTCTTGACACTTGTAAGGATCAGAGTGCGGGTTTTGCTGAAGCACTGAGCGCAGTGCTGACACCAAAGGGCCGTGTCTGGCTGGACATGGATGGGGTCCCACAAGGATGAGTGTGCTGGCCACACGTTGCACCAAATGATTCAAGAACACAGCCAGATATCCCAAAAGCACAGCTCTTTCTGCAGCTCCACAGCATCACCTTACTGAGCTCTGAAGTGGGAGGAATTTAGGCAAATTACTCAGTTTTTCATGTGCCCCTTCGGCCCTCCAGCCATTCCCTCCGCTGCCATTTCATTTCACAAAATCTCCTGGGGCTCCACAAGCCTTTGATGTGAGAGGAACATGGTAAGTGTTGTGAGAAATCCACTGCTGATGACACAGAAATTGTTTTTGACAAATGTTATCTGAGCATCTGGTTATGGGAAATGAGATGTTAAGAAGTCTGGTGGTGTTTGGTTATGGTAAGGTGGTAGATAAAACCTAGTGCTGTTCCTGTGCCTTTTTCTTTGAATGAAAAGCATTTTCCAGTTGTGTGGCATGGAAGGTGTCTGAAAGTGAGTCTCTTTTATTTCCTATTTTTTCTCAGAGGGTAATCTCAAGGCACTTTGGAGCTGCCACATCTGTGGTTCACATGCACCTTTGTTACAGCAGGTTTAGAAAGAACCATGGGCAGCACTGCACAGCCCGTTTCAAGACAGGGTGCCATTGCCAGGTCTGTTGGCATTGCCTAAATATTCTTCTGGAAACAGGATTTGTGGACAAAGTAGACATGGATGCTCAGCTGAGGTTGATCGTAGTTCACCTATGCTTCTTGCATTCCTCAGAGGGAGATCCGTGGTGGGTTTCACTGGAATTTAATTGGAAGTCAAAGGGGATTATGCTTTTGGGCTTCTCTGTTAAGTTCCCAAACTTAAACGGCATTAATCAGACCAAAGTATATCTGAAGGAACTGCCTACACAAAGAGTTTGGGCATGCAAAGTGCAGTTACTTTAAGATTCAGAATTAGGATCCAGTTTGCTCACAACGTGGGATCAAATCTTTCTGAGACAGCTGAGTTTTGCTTGAGCCTTCCTCCCTCTGTGGTTTAGGATACATTTACACCATCCACTAAAACATGCAAGCTAGTGGGCACAGCCTACCCGCAACTGCAAAAACTTATTTGAGAGTGGACTTACCTGGCTTTTTATGCTGCTTCCATTACTTCAGTAAGATTTTGGTATCCTGACACTCCATTTTGCCAAGATATCTCCAGTTAGCTTACTATAAAAAAAAAAAAAGTCATGTTTAAGTTGCATGACAGACTAATAAAGGCAAATTTGAACTGCGAATCATAGAATCATAGAATTATATAGGTTGGAAAAGATCATTGAATGCAACCATGTCGTGAGGAGCCCAAAACTGAACCCAGGATTTGAGGTGCAGCCTCACCAGTGCCAAGTACAGGGGCACAATCACTTCCCCAGTCCTGCTGGCCACACTATTGCTGATACAAGCCAGGACCCTGTTGGCTTTTTTGGCCACCTGGGTACACACTGGCTCCTGTTCAGCTGCTGTCACTGAGCACCCCAAGGTCCTTTTCTGCCAGGCAGCTTTCCAGCCACTCTTCCCCCAGCCTGTCGTGCTGCATGAGGTTGTTGTGACCTAAGGGCAGGACCCTGCACTGGGCCTTGAATGTCTTACAGTTGGCCTTGGCTTATCACTCCATCCTGTCCAGACCCACCTGCAGAGCCTTCCTACCCTGGAGCAGATCACCACTCCCGTCCAACTTAGTCATCTGCGAACTTACTGAGGGTGTACTTGATTCCCTCATAAAGATCTTTGATAAAGGCACCTTTTTCTCCAAAAATTTTGTGCTCTGACATTTTAAGGAATTCTTTAGCCTAGAATCTCAGTTTGGGCAGAATTTCCATCAAGGGTTTTGTGATGCATCCATCTTCCGGGTGTTTTCACAGTGTCTGATTTATTTCTTCCTCCCCACAAGTCCACATTCTAACTCTGAATTACTAGCCCTTAAAAACTCCATGAATTTAGGCACTTAGAATCACCAAAAATCACTAGTCATTCTTTAACATCTTGCACAAAACTGTCAAGTGTGGGATGACATGAGAAAGGTCAAAGAAAAATGTGTTGTAAATCTAACAGAAGATTTATATCCCAGCTCTTTGATTTTAATCAATGCTAATAGATTTTTAAAGACAAAAAAGGAAGAGAGGAAGGAAGAGTACCTTTTGTACGGAAAATGTTAGGTAGAAAGTTTAAAGGTATAAAAAAGTGTGGTGTTTCTTTTTCAGTCATGCAATAAAACTAATTACTGAGGATACCAGCTGATGAAACCAGTGTCCGTGCCAATTCAGTTATAACATAATAAAAATTATTTTGTAATTATTAGTTTTATCTATGGCAACTCCATAGAAACTGATACATTTCCTTCTCTTCAGAGCATTTGTAAATGGAAAGTCTAACCATTATCAGATTATGAATCAAGAGTTCTCAACCGGTATTTATATCCAAAGATCTGACTTGAATTACTCAACTTCCAGTTTGTTTCCCTTCCATATAGGACAATGCCATATTACCTACCTTCTCAGTAAACTTGGTGGATAATGAGTTTTTCTAGTAAGCCTGTATTTCATGTTGGATTGTGTAGGAGTAAGGTCCACTTATCCCATCATATTCGTTGCTAAACCTTCTCCTGGTAGATGTGTGCACTCGTCTAGATGCCGGATCCAAGAAATTAAACTCCTTCCTCTTTTTCACTTTCACATGAGTTTCTGTTGAGCATCACTCTCTCTGGTGAGAGCTTGTTTTTAAAGATCCACATTCATCCCTAGTCTTGGATACACTTCATGGATGTGTGAAATGAACCTTCTGTGTAGAGCACCATAAGATCATTTCAAAACTGATTCAATAGAAAGGTTAAATGTGGCTTTATTTCTAATTTTAGCTTAAGAGGGTGAGTAGCCATTAAATTCTCATCTGTAATTATCACCATTTTTCATGTTCATTCATATGTGTTAATACACACAGCCTATACATTTGTATATATTGTGCAAGTTCACTTTCTTTAGATTGTGCTCCCAAGAAAGCAAGGTCCCTGATATCCTACATGACACGTCTTAAAGTGATGATCTTGACATTACTACGAGAGCAAACTAAAGATATTCCTGTTTAGACAGAGCAAGTTCTACTCATGCCTTAAATAGTCTTTAAATTAAAGAAGAAAACAAATGATTCTGTAACCAGATGTGTTTATTCTCTCTGCCTTCTTTTCTCTCTCTTTCTCTTAGATCTGGTGGGCTGTCGCCTCTTCTGTTACTCTTTACTCTTTGTTCTTTTGATCAACTTTCTCCTCCTTTCCTTTAGTTGCAGGCCAGATGTACTTACGACATGGAGAGCTTTCCAAATAACTTATGTGCTTTGTAGAGTAGCCATGTCTGCAACCTTAGTCTGGCCAGTTGTAAGCTGTTTGGAGGGATGTATTGTCTTTAAAAAACACACTGATGTGCATTTCTGTGTTAGAACTTGTGAGCTGCACAAGCTGTGATTTTTTTGCCCCCTTCCCTGTCGAGGGTGAGGGAAGCACTGGAGCACATTGTTTAGGTAAATAGGACGAGATTGTCCCTTCTGGTGCCTCTGTCTTCCAGATGCTGAGATGCAGAGTCAGTGCTGCTGAATGCTGGAGGGAGGCAGAGCACACCTTTTCTGTCAGAGGGAAGCAGTGGGTACCAGTCGTGCTGGATGCTTTAAATACAAAACTTTTTATTCCCCCGATGTCCAAGGATTAATCTTCAGCATCTACACAACATTTTGTACTTCTGTGTTTTCTGTCTGTGCTTTTTAATTTTCATGATGCTCCTTGGATGCTCCCAAGTGAAAAAAGCTAGAAAAGGCCTTTTGCATCATGCAGGCCAACAATCTGTAAGTAACAGCCAGCCCCATGACTCAGATAGAAAATCTAGCCATATAATCTAAAATATGTGCCAAAACAGACAAAAGGAGAATGGGCAAATGTTGGACTGGTTTTGTTGTCTGTTTAAATGAAAAAAAAAAGTGTGATTTGTTGCACCTCTGCTGCAGGAGCTAGAAAATAATTTTCTTTTTCCTGCACACAAAGATACTGTAAGTATATTTAACAAGGCATACAGAGACAGCACCTGTCCTGAAGACAGCATTCTCTGCACACATGCAATTGGCACTAAAGGCGATTGATACAGTTTTACCACAAAATTGTATTAAGATACATAGAGGGGCTGAACTGCATCTTACGTTTTCATAGCCTGTAACAGTAAAGAAACTTTTCCACCTGTATGTATGGGCATAATACAAATAGCAAATGCAGGACTGGTTAATATCACAGGATTTCTGCTCTCCTGATAAAAGTAGTATCTTAGATGTCAGGTTGCTGGAGTTCAGGACCACAGTTGATCTCCCATCTGCAACTGTCTTAAAGGCTGTATAAATAAAAAATAAAATCAACAGAGGAAAGAGACAAAAGTGTGATCATTTGATCTAGGTCAAAATGAACAAAAACTTCAATAAGAGCAGAGGTAAAGCCTAATGAGATTCAGCCTTTTGAGTTACAGCCAATTTCTTGCTCTTCACACTCACCAGTGAAGTGGTCCAGACTAATCTGGTTCTAGCAATAATACCTGGTCTTGTGTTCCACTATTTCAAATAACATAAAAGATGCAGGCAATGAGTTACTCATT
This sequence comes from Cephalopterus ornatus, assembly GCA_013396775.1. Classification (NCBI taxonomy): domain Eukaryota; kingdom Metazoa; phylum Chordata; class Aves; order Passeriformes; family Cotingidae; genus Cephalopterus; species Cephalopterus ornatus. The sequence goes on along the minus strand of VZRE01016168.1, from coordinate 944,512 downwards.
TCTCTAGATTTTAGGAGGAGATACCTAAATAAACTGTTTGCTTTCTCAAAGCCTGCTGGAAAGACTCCACATGCTCCACTTCCGAAGCTGAGGCCAATTTTCTTTCTACTTCAAACTTTGCATAGGTGTAACATATAGGTCATAGAAACACAGAATAGTTTGCGTTGAAAGAGATCTTAAAGATCATCTCATTCTAAACCAGTTTGCTCAGAGCCCCATCCAACCTGGCCTCAAACACTTCCAGGGATGGGGCATCCACAGCTTCTCTCGGCAACCTGTGCCAGTGCCTCAGCACCTTCATAAAAAAGAATTTTTCCCTAATATGTAATCTGAGGCTTCCTTCTTTCAGTGTAAAGCCATTACCCCTTGTCACATGACTACATGCCCTTGTGACAAGTCCCTCTCCAGCTCTCTTGTAGGCCCCCCTCAGGTATTGAAGGTGAAGTCTTCCTGGAGCCTTCTGGTCTCCAGGATGAAACAACTCCAGCTCCCTCAGCTTGTATCCATAGGAAAGGTGCTCCAGCCCCATGAGCATCTTCGTGCCTCTCCTCTGGATAGGTCTGTTTGAGACCTGGCAGTCTTGCCCACCTACCACCTGATTGCTGCAGACATCCTGCAGGCAGTTTGCAGCTACCTGGAAGTGCCAGACAGGCTCGAGGTCTCTGAGCTGCCCTGGCACAGCAAGTCACAGTGTGCCCAGGGAGGTGGCAGTGCTGTGGAGCACAGGGACACATGCTGGTGATGCTGGAACAGAGATGTGGGAATTGTCACCTCTGCTTCAGGCACATAGGTGGGGTAGGTGGGATTTGTCTTGCCTAATATATGTATCTAAAAGTTAGGGATCTAATCCCTTTGTAGTCAATGGAGAGACATGGTAATGCTCTTTAGTATAACTAATCTCCCCTCAGTGACAATAGAGAAACCATAGATGACTAGCTTAGATTAGTTAGTAATTGCTCAGTTTCAAAGGTGGGATTTAGCCACCTAAAACAGTAAAATGCTATCAGATTAAAGTGTAGCTTTTCACACCTATACAAAACAAATGTGATTTGAGCCTAAATAACTGGGCAGAACAGCAGATAACTGACTTCGACTGCAAGCGCCTCTTGTGAGGAGAAGGCTTATTTTAAATGCTTGTGCAACTCTCAATAATATACTGGTTTATACATCTTGTAGTGTTCTGTATTATTGTCACATTGCTCTGGAATATATTGGGTTTTTTAATTTTAAAGATGGAAATGTGAGCGAGAGGTTAATTGGCTTGCGTGAGATCTGACACGGGGACATGTGGTGAAACGGGAAATTAACCAAGGCTTTCTATTCCTCTCATGATTGCACTCATGATTTTTGGTCCATTGTCCTGGACACTTGTCCACCATTTCTCTGCCATGAAATGCAGTCCATTGCTTGGCTGGTAGTTTTGGGTTTTTTAGTGTGGCAAAACGCCACTGTGTTTTGGGCTTCTGAATATTTTTAAAATACTGTTAGCAAATGGAATGGTCAAAGAATAATTTGAACTAGAAGTACATAGCAGAAGGCACATTTTTAATTCGTATAAATTAGTTGTTGTTAGTGGTTTGCCTCTGAAGTTTTGATCATTTTGCCTGTGTAAATGATTGGTATTCCTGTGGCCTTTCATGAATTTGCAGAATCACATAATTAGTTTAGCAAACTCATAGGCCATATATGGAAGGCTTGGGTTTCCATTAAATGCAGGGCAATGAAACTATTACATTTTCACTGTACGTAATTTGTGAAGAGCATTCTACAATATATGCATATCAGTTATGAATCTACAATCAATTTTCATGTTAAATGTTGAATTTAAACTCCACAGCTGGACTTTCATCCTGAAAGAAGCCAGATAGCCCTGTGCATCTGGTTTAATCTTCCCTTCAGCCATATTATTTTAAAGGCACTCCTGCTTAGTACATCTCTACAACTGAAAAATAATACTTGTATTCCCTCTCATCCTCAGCAGCTGTGATCCCTCTGCAGATGTTGTGCTGTCAGACGTTTCATTATGTGTGATAGAAAGCGTAGGTTCTTTTTGTCTGTCTGTGTTACCGCTTTGTGGATTTTCTTTTCTTTTCCTTTTTTTTTTCTTAAACTTATTCCTTTGGCTGTAGATGAGTCCTTCCATAATACTTCACTTTGTTTCCTATTGCTGCTGCTTCTCCTTCTTTCTAAGTACAGAAATGATCAAGAACTTGCAACTGCGTGGAGCCGCCCAACAGAAGCCCATTGATTCACCACCAAAGGGCTCTGTGTGAGCCATTCTGCTCCAGCCTGAAAAGAAAGCTTTGTTCCCTCAGCTGGTAGTGTCTTAAGATGCTGATCCTTGCCATATTTTTTGAAAACTGTAGCAGTTTATGAGACTGTTTGACACTTCCCGTTCAGCTGTGCATTCTGTGGCATTCTCTGGTATTTGCTGCTTCTTATACACCAGTCTGGTGTATAAGAATATATCTTGGTGTATATCCACCAAGACTGGTCTGGAGCTGCCCAGGCACCATGGTGAGCTGGGCCGGGCACAAGTCATTTGGAGGGGAACAGTGAAAGAGGAGGAATCTGGAGTGCTGGTGGCATGCCTGAAGTGGTAGTAATGGATTTAGTATTTGGGGCAGGAGGTATGGGATTTGTCATGTTGGTTGAGTATTTTCCTGGCCGCCTTCCATGACTGTTCAGATATTTTTAGCATGAATCACAAGCTATGTTGTCTCGGTTGACCTTGGAGCATGACATTTTAACATGGAATTGGTTTGAATTGCTAATCATTAACATGATTTATTATTTTTTATTGCAAGACCAACTAGAATCCCAGTCATGTTTTGCAGATGCAAAGGGAAGCAAATTGAAACCTGCCTTCTCTTGACTTGCAGTCTTTCATGATATCCATGTTTCCTAAACTACCATCTTTCTCTCTACATCATTAAAAGTAGACTATGCCCAGGTTTGTTTTTTAATTTGTCTTTTGGTCACTTGACAAATACTATATCAGAGTGACTGAAACTAATCCCGAGGTCTCACAGTGCTCAATGAGAAGTGTAGAACAAAAGGATCGTTTCTGTTGCAAACAATTTATGACCTTAATAGAAGTTTACAGCTGCCATCAGAAAGGCAAGATCTTGCGAACAGTGTATTTTATACTTGCGATTGCTCTCCTCTTTGCTTTCATTCCCAGACTCAGGTTTACCAAAAAGATTAAGCCCCTAAATGCCAACTCCTGTTATGGAAATAGCAGCAGCAGCACTGTATCACGACATTGTGGCAATATATTTTGAGGCAGTAATATATAACGTAGGAAAAGGGATTCAGACGAACTAGACATAGCCAGAAGTCTATGGAAGTTGAATTCAGATTTTGAGGTCCAGATCAACTTTTAGCCTGACTGGGCTTTTTGACTAGCTGTCAATTTTGGACAATCCGTGTTTATTGAGTTTTGTATCTTCTTATGTTAACGTGACCTGAGAGGAAATTACAATCATTTTTAAGATGCATTGTACTGCCACAATGGTGCAGAAAAGCCTTTGACTGAAAAGAGCATCAACGGCTTGTTGACTTTTTCAGTCTACCAAACAAGCACCTACTCAAGTATCCAATGTACATT
>VZRE01016168.1:925965-940855 GCA_013396775.1 Cephalopterus ornatus | reverse complement strand
TTAAAAAAAAAAAAAAAAAAAAAGCCAACCATCCTCCTGCCTCAAAAGTAGCCGCACAGTTTAAAGACTTACCCTGCAGAAGTTGAACCCAAGACACGAAAATAAACCTCTCTTTGACTACCTTGGGAACGGGGAAGACCACAACCTGCTTCTACAAATCACACGGCGGATCTCCCAAATAGGGCCAAAGAGGCTGTTTCCCTGAAATCTGTGTCACACTATAGTTCCTTTCATACATAGGAAGTGAGTAAATCATTGAATAATGCAACATCCTCTCCCATCTGCGAGATCTCCGCCAAAGCCAAGTGTAAGGGTCTGGGTTAAAGCAAACTCAGTTCCTTGGTAACCCAGTTGTGTTTCGGAGGGGTTAAAATTGGAGGGATTTTGAACTTGTGTTTTGAGGGGGTTAAAATTGCCAAGAGAAACTGAAAACTTGAAGAAGATCCCCAGGTGCCTGCATTAATACTCCCCAGTCTCTCTGATGTGAGCTGGCAGGTCCCATAAAGCCACTCAGCCTTGAACAGGGAAGGGAAGGAGGGAGAGAGCAAGAGCTCCAGCTGCGACTCCAGAGCCCCAGAAAGAGCCTCTAACCCAATTCCCTTAAAGTGCACAAGCCTCACAAGCCACAGCATCTCTTTGCCACTGTATTCACCGAGTTCGCAGGGCAAACAAAAGATCCATATCGAGCATGCATCCTTCCAGAGGGGGAAAGCCTTCCCTCATTTGCCCATAGATTTTCCCCCCTTTTCTTTCAGTGATATATATATATATAGATATATATATAGATATAGATACAGATTTATTTTTTTTTACTTGGTGGGGGGGAATGTTGCTAATTTTTTTTTTGGCTGGTAATTAAGAGAGCTAACACCAGCCAGGCTAGAGTGAACGCAAACAAGACCCCTATAGGCAGCACAGTGCATTAATGTAAAATATGCCCAGACAACATAACTTGTCAGAGAGGATTATTTCTGCTTAGTGAATCTGCAGGGGCCCCTTTGCTCCACCACTCAGCGTCTGACTAGAGAGAGAAAGAGAGAAAGAGTAGCCATTAGTGAGTAGCTACTGTGGCATTGATGTTTGAGCGCACTTCTGAACTGGCTTTTGTTGAGAATATCGGTGCAGAAAGCATGCGCTGTCCCAAATCCGCTGTTACTATGAGAAATGAGGAGCTGCTTTTAAGGTATGTTGTCTCCTTTGTTTTAACGCGTGCTTTCGAGTTGCCTGGGCCCGCTGCAACTATAACCGTGCTGTGTATTAAGTAGTTTCCCCTATTTAAAGGAAAAGACAGGCATTGCTGGGTGCAAGTAGCATTTTCCACTAGTTCGAACAGCACGTTTCATGTATGACGACAAATGTACGGAGAGGGCAAGGAGGGGGAAAAAAATAAATATATTTATCTGTTGTTGTTGTTTTTTCCTTTTTTTTTTTTTCCCTAAAAGAGAGCTGGTATTTCTTTTATCACCTCCTTTGCAATATTTCTGCCTGCTTCATTATTATGCACTGGGCATGGAATAAGCATAGAAAAAGCTCAGGGAGACTCCATATTAGAGCTAGTGCCCTAAATACCACTTTAATTTTCACTTAGCCTATGTAAATAGTTACTAATGCCCTACCTAGTCCGTACCACTTGAAGATGTTTTAAAAATATCTAAATACTCCCATATGTGGGATTACACGTCTATTCTCTGGTACATCTATGCTCCCGGGTTTAGCGGGGGGCCAGCATCGACTACTCTTTTCAGAGACACACAACACGCAGACACATGCACACACGCACATACACACGGAATTATGCTGGAATTGGCACCCCGCTTTGAAAAATGTAGTCTTTTGTTTATTTGCTAGCAGACATTGTAGCGTTGAATACATCTTTTGGTCTGACAATGGGACAGCTGAACAATGGTGCTGTCAAACTAGCTTAACGTATGTCTGGCGATGGGGTGGTTTGGGTTGTTTTGGGGTTTTTTTTCCTTTCCTTTTCTCAGCCCCTTTTTCGTTTCCCTCAATCTTTTTGTGTACACGGTAGAATACGAAGTGCGTTGCCTGTTTTGTGGCGGTTGTTTCATTTGATATCTGCTGCTAATAGTGCAGGGAGGGGGAGGCTTGTGTCTTACAATTATGGCTATTGCATTAAGTTGGAGATTTATTACTAACCTCTCCTTTAACTGTGGTGAGAAAACTTATTGATTCTGAAAGCTTTCAATGCTGCTGTCAATCTGGCAAATACATACTTGCCTAATGTGCCTTTGCCTGATTTTATGCCCGATCGTATCAACTTTAACTGCTGTTTTGAAGATACTGTTTCTAATTCTGTTTAGGTAATGAAAATGCTATAAAAATGATAAATCAGATCTCAAAGTGGGAGCCCATGCTACTTTCCATTTTTATAATCCAGCTATTAGCATACGTTAGAATTTTTAAGGTCAGGCAGAATAATTTACCTGAATGATTCCCATCCCCAAATCAAACAAATTATTCATATGACAATCCTTAAATTATCTTTCTGTTTAGAGAACCAGAGTTTAGTATTAAAACAGTTAGCAATTTTGGGTTTCAATTTGGCAAAATGCTTGTGTACCTTATGCATTGTAAGAAGAAATTGTTACAAAGCTTTTGAAAAATTTTGAGTTACTACTTGGCCAGCAGCTTGTGTCTTAAATAAAATGTATTGTCATCAGTCTGAGGAGTTTCTGAAACTGTTTAAAGTCTTTAAATACTTTACATGTTAAGTAAATGTATTGCTTTTAGTAATAACTTTAATCATTTTGTGAGAGAAAAGAGATATTGTGGTTTCTATTTTCTGCTTCAATCAATTAATAGTAGAGATTTTGTGCCTTTTTTAGAACTGGATTCTAGTGCATGATTTATATGGGTTGAGGGGTCTCCTGGACCCCTTAATTAGAACACAAAGACAGTAAGGATTTATCAGTAGCAGTCAGAGCTCTCTAAAGCATGTATTTCAACACAAAAATGTTTTATGGGGAGACTCTCAGTACTTGCTACTCTGTTTTGTATTTTTTTTGTCATTGTATCTGCTTCGCTTGTGTGTTGAGCTGGTGTAGATCAATAGCAGAGAGTTTATGTGAAAAGAAAGGTAACATCACATAAAATACTCAAGAAGCATAGAGATTATGGATTATTAGGTAGTACTTGGCATGCTGTGTGTTGTGCATAAACATGAAGAAAGCAAGGATGGTGTTTAATATAATGGGACCATGTTATAATTCACTTCCTTGGAAGAACTTCTTTCAACACAAACATTAACTCGTTCACAACTGCTCTGCTCTGCAGAACCAGAGGAGAGGGGCATGTTTTTATAAAGTTATTTTTTTATTATGTCATGTTCCAGCAGCCTGAGCTTTCTAGCAGCTATTGCCCTTTGTGAGTGGCAGTACACTGAGTCCCTCACTCTCAGTTACATGGAAATGTCCCTTTAGTGACTGCCCAGAGCAGGGTGAATGCCACTTCTGTAGCAGCCACCAACAGACACCTGGGCAGCAAAACCAACCATCGCTTTTAAGGACTATTTAATACTAAAACTGCTCCTAAGCGCTCTGCTCACAGGTGAGTTCATACCAAACTTACTGTAGTTTCTATGTTTTCAGATAAAATGTTGCATAAAATACATATACTATGATTTTTTTTGTCTTGGACTGCCAGTTACTTCGTTCTTTTCCAAGGGTATTTTCTGACATTGCATTCACATCAAAGACTAATTTTTGAATTAATTTGTGTGAATCCTCAAAAAAAAAAAAGAGAAAAATCTTTCTATGCATATTTACTGAAATATTGCTTTTTGAGCCATAACAATTATTATTGACATCAAAGAAGCTGAAGCAAAGCTGTAACACAAGTAATTTCTTAGCATGTTTAACATAAGTGTTGGCTTTTGAGAGACTGTATAGGTTTAGAGATCTTATGCCTCAACATCGGAGGTGTCCTGAGTGTTACCTGTTTTGAATTTCACTCATTCACAAAGCAATGTGGTGCCTTGCAGTTGTCAAACTTGGCAACATCTGTTTCCACAACTGAGCTAAGAGAGGTAATTCAGACTCTACGAGTTGTTATTTGTTCTTGCAATGACCAGGTGGGATGTCAAAAAGAACATTCTCAGTCCTACTTGTCAGAGCAAGAATTTATTTATTAGTCTGGAGTCTGTGTGTATGTGTGTGTGTGTATATAAATTTCTGTTTCATATTCATGAACCCCAGTCTCTAACACCAACATGCTAATATTTTCTCTGTTAAAAGACAATGAGACTGAAGTGTTTCTTGTTATCAACTTTTGAATATGAAGGGATTGAGACCAGCCTCGCAGAGAAAGATTTGGGGGTGAAAGGCTGCACGTGAGCTGGCAACATGTGCCCACAGCCCAGAAAGCTGATTGTGTGCTGGGCTGCATCAAGAGAAGGGTGGCCAGCAGGTCAAGGGAGGTAATTCTCTCTTTCTACCACGGTCTCACAAGATCCCACCTGGAGCACTTTTTCCAAGTCTGGAGTCCTCAACAAAGGAAAGTCATGGAACTGTTGGAGCAGATCCAGAGCAGGGCCACAAAAATGGTTATTCTGGAACACCTCCTCTATGGAGACAGGCTGAGAGAGCTGGGGTTGTTCAGCCTGGAGAAGCAAAGGATCTGGGGAGACACTAGAGCAGCCATTCAGTACCTAAAGGGGGCTTATAGAAAAGATTTTTTAGCAGGGCCTGTTGCAGTAGGACATGGGATCGTGGCTTTAAACTAAAACAGGGTCGATTCAGACTAGACATAAGGAAGAAATTTTTTACAATGAGGACAGTGAAACACTGGAACAGGTTGCACAGAGATATTCCCCATCCCTGGAAACATTCACAGTCAAGCTGGGCAGGGCTCTGAGCAATCTGATCTACTTGAAGCTGTCCCTGCTCATTGCAGGGGAGTTGGAACTAGATGACCTTTAAAGGTCCCTTTCAACCCAAACCATTCTATGATTCTATGATTCCATATAAGATTGCAAACTATACCTTTGGGGCTGAAAAACAAAGGCGAGTGTTCAATTAATATTCATATCTAGAAGTTTTACTGCAAGTGTAGATTGTGCTTGAATACTTAAGAAGTCATTCAGGAGTGAATCAATACTAATTATTGTAATCAGGAGGGTTAATTAGCTGAAGATGCTGCTGATGGAAAGTTCACTGCTTACAGCCCTGAAAACACCTAAGTTGATGAAATCTGAAAGCAAGATGTCTAAAAGGACTTTGTATGGGGAGAAATGCTTGGCTTTCCTTTGGCATTTCAAGAGCCAGTTGTTCCAAAGGAGAAAGATAGCTTGTACTTTGAATTTTGCATTTTATTAATTCAGGGGGTATTAGAAGATGCAACTAAATCTGTTATGAAGGTATTTTGTGGTAGCTTCTCAATAAATGCAAGTACCATTTTGGATAACCTGTGCTGTCTCTGCAGCATCCATTTGTAGATTACCATAAATTAATATGGATAATCTTATGCATTTGAAATCTGGTTCCAGCACTGTTATTTGGAATAGTTATTTTATTTTTTTTCCTCCATTTGTGTGCAGGCACAGGGACTTTACACGATATATGTACATAAATTACACACGCTTTGTTTCTGATGTACAGATATACATCTGTGTGCACGCATACACAAGTCCACATAAGTTTAAACACTTTTCATTGAGGGTGTGTATTTCTATAATCCTGTGCCCTCAAAACTCCCACTCAGTTTCCATCTGCAAAACAGTGTTCTACTACATATGATTCAGAGGACAGTTATTGAAGAAGTAGTTCATGAAATTTAAGTTAGTTGATAAGGAATAAAGACTGAGAAAAGAAGTGACTGAAGAAAATCCTTTCCTTTTCCCTCAATTAGAGCGGTTGTGCTCCTTAAACTCAGCATTCCTGAATTCAAACAAAATCTAACTGTATAAAATCTTTCTCAAAAGTGAATTGCAAGAAGATTTTATATTAAATGCTGGGTATTTGGGTTTTGTGTTTGTTTTTTGGTGGTTTGTTTTTTTGGTTTTTTTCCCTGTTTCCCTATCTATTAAGGTTATAACCAAGACGAATGTCTGGATGTTTATTCAAGAAAAAAAACCCTATTAAAAAAACCCCCTCTCAGTCACAGACACACACACACACAACCCCCCTAAGTCAAGTGATGCTTTCAGAAGAGAGAAATTCTATTCCAAAACACATCCTTCTTTCCTTTCTAATGACATTAGAGATTATCACGTGCAGGTGCTATTTATCTTTGCAACTGCTTTCCTATGACTGTTTTACTGCTTCCAACACATTTACTTGTATGTCAGCCATAGAAAAGGTAACTGAAAATGGCAGCTGTTGAGAAAGCATGTCGCCATGCCTGGAATGACATGCATTATCGGGGCAGCAGGAGTTGCTGGCTCTACAGCCCATTTCTACTTGACCTGCGGAATGATTGGCTGCCTGGGATGGTGATGAATCACTGGAGTTTATGAAACAAGACTGCTGGCATCCTCACAGAGGAAATAAAAACGAGATTTTTTTTTTCCCCCTCTAACATTCTTGCTGTGGCAAAAAAGCCTTTTTTTTTTTTTTTTTTTTTTATGTTTTGTTTTGCTTCTATGTTATTTCACCCTGCAGCAGAAGCAAATGTGTCAATTAAAGCCGCTTTAATACTGTTCTTGGCAAGTTAATGATGCACTGAAGGTTAACTATCTTTATTGGACGGAAGTGGGAAGGAATTTTCCCAAATTTTGTGTAAATCTTTGTCTGGGCTCTAATTTTCCCACCTCTCACTCAGTTCTTGAGACTGAGATAGCATAACTAGTAATCAGCTCAAGAAGGATGTAAAAAGGATTTCAGCTGTTCTCACGCACAACTTTATTTTCTCTGATAGTGCAGGGATCAGTGACCATTCCATGGGCTAATACCAGCCAGATCCATCTTCAGCATTTCTAAACTAACGACTAAAATGACATTTCTGGAAAGCATCGACTCCCAGATTGCACTCACTTTCTAGGTGGTTCATGAAATTATATTATGCATTAAGCCCACATTACCGGATTAGGGCCGTTATGAGCTGGTGCTTGTAGGAAAGTACCGTGGGGCTGTAAACCTGCCAGGGCACTGACAAGGCTGACACAGTGTGGATCACAAGCTGCCCTGTAAAATGCAGCCAAGTAAAAATGATCCTTCTATTTCATTTAAAACACCCAAAACTGTGCTTGGGGGTGGGGAATGGAGAATTACTTGCTCGTCTCTCCATGTAGCATGCCCAGTGGCTGATGTGTTAGCCTGTGTCCCTTATTTGGGTAGAATAACCTATTTTTAAGTTAACTCTCTCTGATTCAAAGGAATAAGGTTACCAATAAAATTGCTCAGGAAGTTTTAAATATGGCACTTATATGAAGATAATGCTTTCTGCCATTACATGAAAGAGGGTTTTTCTCAGTTCTCATGCTTTGCTGCCCAAGCTTTTTCTCCACGAGTTTTGAAAAGCAATTTGCATGCTCACACAGTCTATTAGACTTTTTCACCTTCCTCCAAATCATTCAGCTGCTGCTGGACGCTGGAGAGGCTGTAACACTCCTGTTATTTCAAGCACAGCCTTCCAGTGTCCCTGCAAGGCTTGTGGAATAGAGGAGGGCAAATTTTTACCAGCAAGGAGAGTGGCACAGGCAACTGTTGCTTGTGCCCTTCGGTGTGCGAGGGGTAAACGCTGTCCTCGCTCTGGAGTTCCCATGGCAGCAAATCAGCAGGTCATCTTCAAGAGCAGCCTTTGAGGACGCCAGACAACAGTCTGTCACCCAGAGGAAGACAGAGCAGAGAGTTGGAGGAGGGAAAAAACATTTCTAGAAAATCAGACAGAGGATAGGGAAGATTACAAATAGAGGAGCGAAAAGTAAGGACACCTGAATGCAGATCATCTGGAAATGGAACCTTGCACATGTAGATACCTGTGGATGATAGGATAGCTGTGCTATGGAGTGAATTTAAGGTTCAAATCCTGCACCTGCCCTCCCTGGAAGCTGCAGGTCAGCATCTGAAGAATTGAGGACCTCTAAAAAAGCAACAGTGAATTATCGGAAAACTTAAATTTTAGAGACTCTCAATTCAACTGTACAACCTCCTGGTTTCATTTTCCTTCTCTTCTTCCTAAAAAAAGATCTATCTTCTGCTAAACTGTGAGGAAGAAGCTCACTCTGAAGCTTGAGAATTTGCCTGCATCATTTCAGCCCACATTTAATTTTAATGAGAGAGTTATATAACCCCCTTTAAAAATAACAAAACACTAACAGAACTGCATTGGCAACACCAGGTGTTCTGCAGTGCTGCTCCAATGAATCATATGGAGATTTGTCTGTGCACGGCTGATGAACATACATTTAACTCAGTTAACCCCCACCCCTGAATATGGCAATCCAAAGTGACCAAAATTTTTCCCAAAGAGCCTTTCTCACAAAAGGATGCCAAACTAGATGCCTGCCCTAGGAACCTCGTGGTTTCAGCATTTTTCCCTTATAAAGTTATTGTATCAAGGAGTTGGGTTTCTCTCTAAAAGTTGCAGATGAATTACCGTGACCCTTCAAAGTGAAACATTTTATGCTAAACACTAAGTTGGGTTAAATGTTTTGGTTCAGAAGAGAAAATCAATGTTCCCGTTCGTTGTACCGAGCCCCAAATCTCTGAAATTGTTAAGAACAGCAGATTTAACAGGCATCTCTGGGAGTAAGAAACATGTGACTTCATCAATGTTCCTTTCAGATACAGAATTTGTAGGAAAAACTGAGCCAGTGATTTCGAGCTGGTTAAACATCTTGGTTCAGATGCCGTCCTTGACTCTAGGAAGTCCCTCCGCCACTGGTTGCTGGAAGGTGGGAAGGATCACAGTGCACTTGCCATACTCCTGCTCTTTCTCTTTGCATCCATTATCAGAGGCAGGGTCATGGACTAAGTGGACCTTTTGTTTTGACCTATGTGGCAATTTTTACGCTGTTCATTTAGGGGAAAACACCCCAATCACCATAACCAGGCATGGTGTAGTTTTCTGCACATCTAAATACTTTACAGGTACTGCAGGAGCCTTTTCTTCATGTCCCTCCTGACTGATCTTTAATGGTTTCTGTCTGTTGGAAATAATGATGTCAAAAAAAAGTAGTTACTTTACATATTTTCAGGGTAATAGTTATTTTTGAGGATTGACATGAATGCTAGATCTGTGAAATTTCCTACCTTAAAGATGTTGCAATTTGAGTTTAAGGTGAAATTCAATCATTTGCAGTGAAAAAGAAAGTGGTAGAAGTGAATGAGAAGGGAGAATGGAGGTTAAGCTCATAAGGATCCTGCTGTTTGGAGTTGAGTGCAGTAGGTTAATTCAGATACTGTAATAAATCCCTCAGATGCCTCTACATTTTGTTTTTAAAAATAAGTCTATTTTTGCCTTCTTGTCTCTTCTGATGTCGCTTACCCACCTTCTTTCTTTGCTGATGCCACATTAGAAATTCACACTTGCCTTTGCCTGTGGCTTTTGGAGTCGGAGCTGCCTCCAGCCTCACCTCCTGATCCAGGCTTTTGCTGTGTTCAGCCCATTCTCACCATCCACTTCCCTGACCCTGCATCTCGCCCAATAACCAGCCTCTTCAAGTGGGCAAAAATCTCCAGAAAACTCAAATTTATACAAAATGAGAGAGGTTTTTGTGTCTCTTAGTAGTTCTTCCTGTGGCTCTGGATGGCAGGGAGGAAGTCTTTTGTTACAGTGGTCTTTTTCCCCTGCTCTGTGAAGGTGTAAGTGCGGCTTTTGCATAGTGTGAGTATGGAGCAACACCGACAAGAGCACCAGGTGTGTGATTCCTCCTATCCTAAGTCATACAAGATAATACGTTTTCACATGAAGATAATATAATAGCCAAACCCAAGAATATTCAGTTCCCTCTTCCAGAGACATTTGGAAAGGTGGTTTCTTATCCATAAATAACACGTCTGCTGTCTAGTAGGAAATCAGGTCTGCCCAGTGCTTGCAGGACCCCAGTTTCTCTCCTTTTTTGGGTAGTGGTTGTTGATAGAATCAGTCAGCAGGTGAGAAGATAAGGTAGTTCATAAAAAAAAAATAAAAATAAAAAAGGAAACCCAAAAACCCCCACAGTCAATGTCTGTTGCCAAGTCGAGATAAGACTGGGTTGACAAAAGCCTTGGTCTTGTGTCAATATGCACAAGGCGCTAACACAAAGGTTACACCTATGGATCAATAGTGATGCTCTTCAATAGGACTGTAAATAAATAACAGGACGGCAGGACTTGGTCTCGCAAAGATTTGCTTGTTACTACTTTACTTAAGTATTCTCTAAATATAGTGCTGAGGTCATGAACAGGCCCCCTGGAGCAAGCAGTACTGGGCAGCTTCTGCTCAGCACTAGCACTGTGCAGGATTGGACCTGAGGGTGAACACTGACTATCCCAAGTATCTTCATGCTGTTAACAAAGTAGGGTGTTCCTCCAAATTAAAGGTCTTTCCTAAAACCCCTCCATCCCATGTAGTGTCGGCCTTGTGCCATAAAAATGTTGCCTAATTGTTTTCGGAAAGATTGAGTTATTACCCACGAAATGGAACAAAGGCCTTATACCCACAGTGGGATGAAATCACCTCATCAGTGGTATAAAATAGGAAGAGGGGAAAAAAAAAAGTAGTGAGTGGGAAGTTTTACTATAGCAACCAAGTTTACATAATATCAATGCGCTTCAAGTGAAAGCTCTAGAAATGCTTAATTTGAGGTAGCTTTTCACAGGGCTAATTTTAAATGACGTTTATTTCTGAAAATTACTGATTAGTTACAGTAGCCTACAGAAGTGGAGGGGGCGTAACAAGCAGCTAGGATTTCAATACTTAAAATCCATTGATCAACTTAAACCAGTATTTTAATTTGCTTTTTAAAAGGGTTTCAGATATATGGAGGCTATTTTATTTCTCAAATAAGATGAAAGGAAGACTACTGTATATTGGGGTTTGTAAATAAAAAATCCTTACTGAAAGGTTAAGGCTTCATAATGCAAAAATTTATTCCAATGTCAGACCTAACTTACAAAGATGGTTTTGCTACAAGTAATCAAAATCTTCACAAATGGTAAAATGGTGCAGAATTGGGTCCATTACTTTTTGCCACTGAAAGAAATGTGCTACTTTTTGCTTTAATTGTTAATGACTTTTACACCATTCTTTAGCTCTGTCCAAATGCTTTGTGTAACTTGTGCTGGTGTGCTTTGCTTTGCTTTTTACTTCATGCTCCTTCCCTCTCCCCCCACCCTTTCTTGCCCCTCCAGAAGTCTGCTACTAGAAGTTAAGCTCATGGGCTTCCTCCTTTACAGGCAGGTAGGCTCACATCCCGCTGCACAAACCAAAATGCTGCATTGTCTGCTCTTAGTCACGCTACTACTTCCAGGCTCATGGTTTTCCTGGAAGGTTATTTCTTTGTGAAAGATAGCAACCACCTCATTTGCATTCACTAACACTAGCTGGACCAGCTTCCCTTTCCCCCTCGCATTAGTGGTAGATCTTGAATGATTCCACTGAATCATTTGAGCCAGCTCCAAATTTACACCGCCGACACTGAGCTCTGCTGCTGCTGCCTCTGTTAGAAACTTGCTTTGATGCCAGAGATAAGCTGAATCCCGAGAATGTTCATTGGCTTAGGGGGGAATAAAGCAGAGGATTTGAACTCTCTTCACACTGCCTTGCAGGCTTGGGAGAGAGTGAAGTCATTCGGAAACTTTCCCTTGAAGTGCTTCCAACAGTAGCATTTCCTTGGCCCAATACCTGGGGGGCAAGTTGATTAGAAGGATGGCAATTACTGATAGGGTGAGAAGAGGGTCTGGAGAGGGGACATGATGTGAGCTCCACACTGGATTTGGCTCTGGGATCTGGAAGGGAAGGAGGTGTTGCTCTCTTTGTCACTTGCTGAATGAAGCCACGGGCAGTGATGTCACAGTGAGCTCATACATGCGACAGCAACTCCCCGCTCAATCCTGGCCTTCTGCAGCTGAACTTTTTGTGTGGTTTTTAGTTTTCTTTTGGTTTTTTTTCTGTGAAGAGGTGTTTGGTTTTCAAAGGTTGAGTTATTCGGAGAAATTGCATGTAGCTCCGTGTTTGAAAAGCTGCTTGAACGGTGACTAATCTGCAAAGGTGAGGTGGAATTGCTTCATCTGCCCCACTTAGACTTATGGAGAAGCCGAGGCACAAAGAGTAAATGAGGCGGCTGCAGAGGCAAGCAGGGTCTGGGCCTCTGAAATGAGGGAAGGATGGATAGGAGGCAGCATTTGTGGCTGGAATAGGATTAAAGCCCGAGAACTGATGAATCCAAATTCCAGGTCTCTTCCTCAAAACTGCCATATGCTCCACCAGTTGAAAAAGCTTCATATCGGCAGGCAGTGATAGCACAGCAATAACGCAGCTCCTCTAAGCCAGTGTTTAGAGCCACTGTCTGATTTATGCTGTGAAAATTAATGCAGCTTCACTTGCCACTCTCCATCCTCATTTCCCTCTGTACTGTAGTAACAGACCAGAGCTTCCATTTTTTCCTTAATTTTTAATAAAAGTTCCTATTTTGCGCACATGTGCCGCTCAAGAATCTGGCATTAATGTTACAAATAACAGAGCTGAGCCTGTAACAGTGCGTGAAACATTCAGGGTTTTTTGTTTCTCACCACTCACCCTCTGCGATGGAGAGTTAATTCATACGTAGCCACTACATAATTTATGTCTGAGAACCAAATTATTTGAATGCAGTTTTTCCCCTCTAAGCTCTCCTTGAGTCATATCTCAGTATCTTTTATGGAGAGGGCTTCTTTTTGCATTTGACCCTGTTCCTGCTTCTAACTTTTAAATGGCAAAAGCAAATGTGCTTTGAAAAGTGTGTTACACTGTAGTTGTTAAATAAAGCAATAACCTATGCACTTGTAATGCTTTCTCTATGACCTACTTACATACTACTTCACCCTCCTTATAGTATGATTAAAAGCTGCTTTGAATCCACTATTCCCTCAAGGGATTTGAGGCTAGAATTTAACAAACTGCTGAGAAGGCTTAAGTCAGTAAGAGGGCTTCCCTACAGCTTCTTCCAGCTAATTCACATGTAATTAAAAGGAAAATAAATATTTCAAAAGAACATACGTTTTAATGAAGCATTTTTAAGCACTTACACCTTGCAAAATGGGGCAAATTTATAAAGATCTCTCTATTCCATATGCAGATTTTAAGCAGAATTATTTGTGATTCTCTCCTCCTCCCTCTTTGCATCCGGTGCGAAGCGTGGATTTACTTTTCAGTCAGCAGCAGTGGGACTGTGGTCCTTAAAAGTGACAGGCTGGTGAGACTGAACTCCCTTAGATTTAGCATGTACCAAAAAAACTGATGATGAAGAGGTACAGATCCAGCCGCACAGGGCGAAGTGGGGGTGGAGACTTCTTACTTAAAAGAATATCTTCATCCTCACTGAGCCGCCTGTATTTCTTCTGAGCTAAAACCTGTCCCTTCTGCAGTGGCAAGATTTTGAAATTGAAAGTTAATCCAACTCTGCTCTGGGCCGGATTAACCACCATGGAGGCCTCAGATCAAAACCCAAGGTGGCTACATTCAGCTGGAGAAAGTTGTGGTGGTTTCTCCCTTCATTTGGACTCTGCACTTAATTTTTTTATCCGCTGTATAGTCCTATGCCTTGATGGATGGGTGGTGTAAAGGAATCACCATGAACTTAATAAAGCCGAGCCACAGCTTTGCTTTGTGCCTTTCTACGTGGATGTTTAGGTGCCATGGTGATGAGGACAGTATGTGAACGTATAGAACAGGGCAGATTAATAACACTATAGATATCTGTTCAGGATTGCAGCTGTCCTACGGGGGATTACGCTGAGGGCCAAGTGAACCTTTTCTTTCTTTAGACTTGCAAAGTAGGCAAAAATTTTAGCAGCCTGAGGGGTTTTTCATCCTTTTAACTATTTAAAATGGAAGAGTCTCTTAGTGAAATAAACTGGACCCTGAAAATTTGCCTGGTCTGTATTTTTTATTATAAAATCAACGTTGGTCAAAATTTAAATAAAACTTGGCCTGATACCATATTTATTTATGGGTCACTTTAATTTTTATATTAGAATACTCTTTGAAAAGTTTAAGCATAGTTTTCATTTGCATTTGTTGATTTTTGCAAGTGTTGATTATCCAGAACAAATCAAATTATAAAACCTGGAGAGAGACTCAGATGGAGAAGCACACACAATGGAGAGGAACGTTCTGTCTGTCTAGACTGCTCAAATCATCCAGTAATCTTTGTAAATATGTTAATATTCTTTTGCCTGGAGCGGCTTTGTATTGAGGCAAGTAGGTTTTGGAGATGGAAAGGAAAATTTATACAGATTTTCAGGGGGCGGTGGCGTGGGGGGGGACCTCCAGCTACTTGTATGTGTGGAATTTTGTGTGCGACTTGGTGGCACTTCTGTGTGCGGCCAACTCGGGAGAGCAGCGGGGTTGGGAGCGGGTCTTTGGGAGGCTACAGCCTTGCGAAAGGATTTGCTGCCGTTACTTATTTAAATCCCTGATCAGTGGGGACAGAGTTACTACCAGCCAGTAACAGCAGTCTAAGCGTTTAAAGGATGCCAAGGTCTGAATGGCAGGAGTTTTGAGTGGAGAGAGCCCGCACTCAGAACCTGCCCAAACCACCCCAGTGCTCCCAGTTTGGCTCCCGCCGTACTGGGAAGAGCTGTGTCCGTGCTAACCACTCGCGTGTGCTCCCGGCAGTGACAGCGGGGGGTTCTCCGCCGCTGCGGGGCTCAGCTCCCCGCACACGGCGCTGGGGGCGCGGGGCCGGGCAGCGCCGCGGAGGCACCGGGCGGGTCTCGCCGCCCCCGGGGCCGGGTCAGGCGGTGCCCCG
>VZRE01016168.1:739116-925008 GCA_013396775.1 Cephalopterus ornatus | reverse complement strand
ATACTGTCCCCAACAGCTGCCCTGGTACGGCGAGTGTTAATTAGGGTGAGAATGGTTGCTTTACGTGTGCAGTTAAAGTGGGGGTGAGATGTATCGGAAGGCGCTGAATGCTGGAATTTCAGAAGGAGAAGTATTCCCCTAGCCCGGCTCTGCTCCATTAATCTCGATCTGAAAGTTTCTATTATCATCCTCTTGGGCATTACCAGTTTACAGGTATTTTCAGGTAACCTAAGCCTTATATGAAAAAATAAAAGCCAGAAACGAGGAAGTAGTCACTTGCTGAAAGATATGGAGGCTGAGGACTGTGCTGCCTTTTTACAGTACCCAAAATATCTTTTATTTTGTTGCTTTTTGTTCTTTTATCAGGATGACAAATGTGGTTTGAGTTACATTAGAACGAAGCGAGAGTCTTTGGCATTGACTCTGCACTGGAGCTGTTCTGGTTGAGGCAGCGCTTTAGTTACAAGTGTAAATAAACCCGTGTGTGCAGCAGAGTGTCACCTGCGATTTGCACAAATCAGGTTGCACACTGTGCCCCCATCTAAGACTATTCAGACTTTTATTACCTTTTTTTACTGGCAACCAAACTTTTTTCTAAGGTGGAGTGCTTTTCCTTGTATTAGCAGTGTTCTGCTTGGAGATATTCGGTAGTGGCCAGTTGTTCAGGCAGCTGAGATTTAGGAAGTGTGTGGGAGAGGGGCAAGAGTTAAGGGGAGAAGATATTTGGTGTGGGTGACTTACACTATTTTTACAGTCCTTGAAGGACAGCTGAGGGTGCAAATGATGCCTCTTGTCTTAATTTTGTCTTCTTAAATTCTAAAGAGTTCTGTGCTGTGTTTTGTTTTTCACATGGTAAGATCCCTGTTTTTATTGCTATCAGTCAGTTTTGGTAAAAGTGCTGCCAGTTTTCCCCTTTTGCAGAAAAACTGCATAGGTTTGACTATTAGGGAACAAAGTAGAAGCTGAACATTCCTATCTCTTGCTTTGCAGCCCTCTGTAGGGACCTGCTACAGTCAAGCTTTCCCTTGTTTTCATCGTCTCAGCTTTGATTACACTTTCTACCTGCTGTCCTTCCGGGCAGTCAGAAAAGATCCTGCTAACAAACATCTCCTCAAGGCTCAAAGGCACCATTAACTGTAGCTGATGATGCCCTGTTGTCACTTAGTCTTATATAACTTTATCTCCAACTTGCCCCTCGAGGGGGGAGTACCATGTCAAACTCCTGCTTCTGCATTGCTCTCTCCATACGCCTTTTCTTAGGGAAGCATCCATAATATATTTTAACACAGCTTGAAACACAGTCAGTGCTCATTAGACACAGATCTTAATGTGTGTCCACAGGAAAAAAAAATACTCTAGAGAAGTGGACGTCAAAATACAGGAGTTTGATAATGGAGTTGTCAAATACACACATCCTTTTAGTTTTTGGTGCTGGTTCCTCATGTATTTGGTGGGGCGAGGGGGCTTAGCAATCTCTTGAAGAAAAAAACCTTTACCTCCTGCATCATCAGTGGTCGTGTTGTGATGTGCTTCCTTGTGTTAACCAAGCTTTGCTTTGCTGCTGATCTAAGTGATTGTGAAGATGGTATGATTTCAAGGGATCATGTGTCGTGCATGCAAATTAATATTGAGGCTAAACTGCCATTAACTCAGGGAGCTTCTATTTCTAACAAAAACAGTCCTGAAACTAAATGCCGTGTGTGGGAGCTTTGCCACACTGCCTTTCTAAAACTCTGTCACTCACTGTTTAAAACCATCCTTATTTCGTCCTTCCCAGCCAAGTGGTGACATGCGTTTATTTGCAAGTCCCCAACTCTCTGGGCTAATCAGTGCTGACGAGAATGCGGTTTGATTACGCATAAGGGGTCAGGGGCCCGATGCACCTTCCCCTTTATCTGGCCCACCCCGGGCGTGCAGGGAGCCGCCGGCAGTGTTCAGCGGGGTGGCACAGAGCATCCGAGAGCACGCTCCAAGTTACAACGCTGCACAAAACTTTTAACCTCGCCATCTGCTCCAGCCATTGAGCGTAGCTCGGTTCAGTCTGCAGCAGAAAGGAATTTCCTATTTCAGAGTGAGCCAGTTAGCAAAATATATGTATAACACTTCTGTTTCGTAGCAGAAATTGGCAAAACTAGATTTGTTTGTGTTTTGTTTTTTTATATGCCGGTGGCATATCAGATGTTTTGGGAAATCAGTACCATACAGTATCACTTGCACTTCTCATTCTTTACACATTTAAAAGGTCTTATACAGCAAATTCTTTTCAGAATCATCCATTCTTTCAACAAGTAACAGAGAAGGGGAATTTTGAAGGAATAACTTTCAGTGCATACCTATTGTGAAAGTTAACTGCCAGCTTGATAATTGCAAAGTTAAAATGCTCTTACCTCTGTGAGAATGTTAATTGCTCTTAAATGTTGCTTCCTTTCAAAATTTTGCTGCTGCTATTATCTAGCTAAATGGAAGTAAAATAGAACATCAGATACATTGAGCATGACTGTGTATAATTAAACTGTATGCATGGCATCAGTGTACCTGGTTAGTAACTGAATGGCAATGTACTAGTAAAAGTTAATTAATGACATGGCATTGGAAAATAGATACTCCAGGATATGAAGCATAAAGATGCATAAACTCCTGTTCTTGAGGGCAGATGGCAACTTGGATGCTCTAACCATAGTAAATGCTTGCTAAGAGACTGCTTGCTTAGTGCTCTAGGAAGGATCAGGAATTGTTTGACTGCTGTTATGCATAGTCTGTGTGTGCTCACTGCGGGGAAGAAGCAATTCTTAAGAAAATACACAGGTGTATGGAGGTGAAGTACATAGGTGAAATGTGTGTGTGTGTATTTGGACAGGGCAGGAGAGGGTTAATAGCAAGCGAGGTTATAAAATCTGTGTTCAATGTAATTTGCTCAGTAATTTCTCTGGCTTACATGTACATGCCAACTGGATGATTGTAAAGTGGTTGCTCCGAGGATTAAATACTCATCATTGTAACCCTCCATGTTGATTTCTGCAACACCACTGAAGATTTTTCCATCCCAGGTTGCGCATTCCAGTGCCTGGGCTTACCTTTAATATAAATGAGTAACAGTGTTTGTTACTACTGAAACAAACTCAAATTTGACTTTAATTTTTGGTAGCTGGGTGTAATGGCAAGAAAGCATATTATGCTTAAACAGTGCGCATGCAACTGCATGGGGTTGCATGACAATTACGCGTAAAAGTATTTAGCCTTTGAATTCCTGCCTCTTTTAATCCAAGATGAGTCAAAATCAGATATACATGCACTATGCTGATTAAAGAGCCACTGAAGATCAATGTTTGATACTGTTTGTTTGTATTTATTGTTTAGTAAATAAGGAATGTCATCACTCACAGGGCATTCTTGCACTTTAAAATCCAGAACTTCCCTTTCTGCACTAAACCTGAGAAACAGGTCTTTTTTGGGCATAAACCGGAGAAAAAAAATTTATTTTTTTTAACTTCACTGCAGGGAAACTCAATTTACTCACAAAAATAATTTTTCAAATATCTGGTCTTTTTTATATCTAGA
The DNA here is from genome assembly GCA_013396775.1 of Cephalopterus ornatus. Classification (NCBI taxonomy): domain Eukaryota; kingdom Metazoa; phylum Chordata; class Aves; order Passeriformes; family Cotingidae; genus Cephalopterus; species Cephalopterus ornatus. The sequence continues at coordinate 921,450 of VZRE01016168.1, read as the reverse complement.
ACATGAAACCATGATTTGCTAACTGAAAATGGGTAGTAGGGGATCAGCTATTTTTTAAGTCTATAGTCTCATCCTTATACTGTCATTTTATTCTAACTCGGATTCAGTAATTGCTTTACTCTAAGTATTATGACTTGTTACTTAAGTTACATGAATGACAGGTTCCTTGGGCCACTACTGAGGAAAAGCAAAACAAAAGAAGAAGGAAATTCTTGACTGTCGCCAAAGAGCTTCAGAAAAGAAAAGAAATCTTTGGATGTCTATTAAGTAATTACAATTTCATGGTGTCCTTCTCCCCATCATCTTTTCTAGAACCTCATTCAATAGTTAACCTGTGATAACTCTCAGCACATCAATATTTAAATATATCTTTCACTTCCTATGATACGATCTCACACGTTTTTAAGCCTCCCCCACATGTATTCATCATCCAAATTAATCATCAGTTATGATTGCTTTAAAAACTTTGATAACTCTAAATATTTCATTGGCATTTTAGGATGTTTGATATCTTATGAGCATTTGGACGATTCGAATTTCATAATTAATTCATGGATTAATATAAAAATATTTGACCAAACCAATATAGGGGAAAGGTGTACAAAATCTTTTAATTTTTAAAGCTCCCAGAATGCAAGGAATATACTTTGGCAAGACAACATTCTAGAGAGAAATCATTGTTTTATAGCTTAAGCATATGAAAAACTCTTTCCTTCTGAAGTGGAGAGATGATTTTTTGGTTTTGTTTCTTTTTTCTGCCTTTCCACACACTGTGTTTCCTATAGTGGGTTATTTCTTGTGTGTTCATATAGTTGCAAAGTATATTGTATTTCCTGACATGGATTCCTTTGATTAAAACAAACTGGTGGCAGGGCAAGGTTTAACCAGAGCCTGAAGTCACAAAATAGGGAACAGACGTAGAGAGCGAGGCTGAGGCTTTCCTAAGCCTAGAAGTGGGAGAACAAGAAAAACGTTCACAGGTACAAGAAAAATGCAGGAACAAGAATGCCTATTTGGAAAATAAAAACTAATTGGAGCAATAAATGTAATGTTCTCAAGTAATTGTGAAATAATTATTCCCCTTTAGAATCATCATACTTTAATTGCTTTCCCCCGCGTTCCTGCATTCTGCGTGCCTATGGAAAGGAAGAGTAGCGCTTGTGTTCCCTCCAGGATTTCATTTTTCATTTGCAGTAAGCTGCTGGCTTTCTCATAAAGGTTCTCAGAAATATGTTGCCTTAAACGCTGCTGTGTTCTTCCATATGGTGTTAAATGGAAAAGGTGAATGGCAGATGCTGAAGGTAAAAATTCTCTCCTAACGTCCAGATTAAGCACCTTGAGATTTAGTTGTGCAGTTTATCCATCCCCTGTATCACAGATTTATAATCAATCTCTCATTTTCATTGAGACTGTTACGTAAATAGGACACACTTCAGTAGTGTATTCTCTTCGCTCACAGCTTGATCCTTGAAAAATCAGCTGACAATAGTTTAAAATTATAATATTAATAAAGAGGAGATCATCTGGCCTTCAAAATGACATCTGAAAGCAGCTTCTGTTTTGTGTTAAATCTTAATTACTGTATTTAAATGAATGCCTAAATGAGCCAATTCACAAAGGAGTTGCCTACTGTACCATTAGTGCCTGTTTGGTGATTTTAATTCTTTTTTTTCCTTTGGATTTACACAAATATAAAAAAAATAGTTTATATGGAAGAGAACAGCTGTGTTCTCTTGCCTCTTACAACTCAGCTGAAGAAGATTGAGTATCTTAAGTCTGGTCTCTGCCTGGAACAACTTCTTCCTTGCCTGTCAAATGGTGGCAATACTTAAAGCCAAATTCAGAAGCAATGCTCCAGAAGAAACATTGGTGCAAGAGGTGTGAGAAAGACCCTTCTGAGTGTTATTTTGTGAGTTTGCCCATTGCTTACTCTCAGGGGCAGCATATTGTCACATCTGAGGGAAGGAGTTAGGGCTTAGTACCCTGGAAAGACTTACACCATGTCTGTAAGTGCACCAACCCTCCTGCCTTTGGTTAGGCTGGAAGGGACGTGATCCTGTCCAGTTCCAGGTTAGTCTGGAAGGACACAGCTGTGTCCAGCTGTGCCCAGGTTGCTCTGGAAGGAGACAGCCATGCCCAGCTGTGCCCAGCTCACCCTGCTCCCCACTGCACCAGGGATGCACTGATCCTCTGCGAAGGAGCATGCTGGGAATTCATGTCCTTTTACTTCCCCATCAGCCTACACACCTTGAGCCACTTCAGGTTTGTCAGGAAAACAATGACAGCAACCTGAGCATTTTGGTTTAGGTTTTTTACATCCCTGTTAATTTCATAAATAGTTCTGTGGATTTTACCCTGGGGCGTTGGAGTTTACAATCATGGTTATTCCAGAGATGCAGGTATTAATCTTTCATGAAAACGGTGTTAGTGATCTTCTGATTTTTTTTTTTTAAATTATTGTTATTATTATTGTTTTCATTTTTCCATGCAGGTTAGCATCACAAAGAAAATATAGTCCTGACAGAAAAGCCTAACACTGACTGTGTCCCAGCAGTCACAGGTAGCAATTCCTTGCAGCATTAATTTACAACTTTTTCAGTTTCTTTCCACTCAAATGTACTCGCCCCTAGATAACAGCGGAGATTTTGGATGTATAAGATAGGGATATCCAGATACACAGTCCCTTTAGCTGGTGTGTGTAGCTGGGTATCTCCATGACAGGAGGACTACGACCCTTTCTGTCCCAAATTATACTGTGCTTTTTTCTCGTACTCTATTCCTACATCCTATATGCTTTGAAGCAGTTCCAGTCTGATTGCAAGTCACAGCTGACAAGAGCTATCTTTTGTTTCATAACCCTGAAAAATAATGAAGGTCCATCATCCTCTTAATCCAAAGGCATGACACTGTCTTCTTGCTTAATATATTAGCGCACTTCCCATTCGTTGCTCCTCTAAATTGCTCAGAGATGCAAAAAAACCCAAACATGCACAGCTTGCCTGACCCACCACTTGTGTTGTTGACTCCAGGGTCACTTGGTCCAGTGATGCTGCCTGGCCTAGTGTGAGATAAGTGCACTTCATATGCCTGAAACAGACCCAGGTAGTTGAAAATTATTAGCTTCTGGCAGAGGATAACTGTATTTGAAAATCTACAAAATCAAGTGATCTCTTCCCTTCTTCAATTCTTTTTTTCCTGGCTCATTCAATTGCTTGGCTCTGTCAGCCTTCGCCTGCAGTTCATTGCTAGTGAGAGAGACATCTGGTTCTGCCCTTTATCAATAAATGCTTTCATATTTTGTTTTATATTTTACCACAGATGGAATGTAGAGCAAGCATTAGGAGCTTGAAATGTTGTCAAACACACTCCATGCCCAGTGGCTATCACTGAAAGAAAACCCTATTCTATACCTGGTTCTCACACAAGATGCTCTAGAAGTTGCTCGTCAGATGGCTGCGGTTTGTCTTGATTTCACCGTGTTTTTCAGTAAACGTGATCCCCTTGTCATGTCTTTCAGGGGAATAAGAATAATCTTTCATTTTACCTGCAGTGGCCCTGTATTAACATACAGAAAAGCTGATAATTTCATCAGTCAGTACATGAACTTTCATGTTTTTTCTTACTTCAGTTTCATTTCTTGTTCCAAGATCTTATTGCTTAGAAACCAGTTTTTCGTATTCTAATTGCCCTATCCAAACTACATTTAACCCCTGCTGTCCAAAACAAACAAAAAAAAAAGAGAGAGAGAAAGTTCAGGAAATCACAGTGACTATTACACTAGGTATGGATTTAGTCTTTAAAATTGATTCCTGAAAATATCCTGACTGCGGCTGCTTCAGAGATTTCACCACAAAACCAGTAATGCCAAATTAAGGGATCAACACAAGTTGAGATAATCTCTCCAGGAAGAAAAAAATGCAGGAGTCATTCCCCTTGTCCTAAACTGACCCACGTAATGCAACTTCTTCCTAGAAGAACTGAATTTTTAGGATTGCAAGGTGAGCACTGGCTTTTTCCGGCAGGTTCAGTGTTGCCAGCTCCTCCTGGAGATCAGTATTGAGTGGGAGGGGACCAGGGGGAAGAGGAAGAAATAAAATTAGCATTTAATTTTGCAGGATGTGGAAAAATCGATGACAAGTGAAGCAATTCTTAGAAAAAGAGAACCTCTCTGGACACGTAAAGCACTATTATCTGATGTTTTATTACCAGCTATAGCCTGCAGTCCGTGTTCAAGCCAAACTTCGATGGGTTTCCAGGAGCTTGGCTTGAATGAGGAATGCATAATGCTGGGCTTTGCATCCTGTGCCAGGCTGTCCAGCTCTGAACGATGAATTGCAGTTGAATACGTGGTTTTTGCAGTCTTTTCCTCATTGCTCACTTCAGAGTGAACTTCAGCATGGAAACATGAGGCAACTAAATCTTCAGATACTGTTCTACCTTTCTGGCAGTGTTGCTGTCTTGATGATGAAGTGGAAGATAAGTCAGTTTTAGTTGGGCAGGTATTCTTTTGAGGGGTGTTCGCAAGTCTCAGGTTGGGGCAGGGAAGGTTCTTCTGTTCTTGTCAAACCTTTTCCCCTTTGCCAGAGAGAAGGATTCATCTCAACGCCTGAGGGCTCTCAGCTTTCACTAATATCTCTATTGTCTGGCTGCAGAAGATAGAGTACAACTTTTCCTTTTAAGCTGGTTTGTTGTCTGTGGAGAAAAGAGTAAATGCAGCAGCTTCATAACTGTGCTCAGATGTAGCCAAAGAAAGTCCAGCACTGTATTACGGATTTTTAAAACAATTGGGTTTGCCTGATTTCATTGCTGCCTAACTGTAGCCCGGTATCTCACTTGCTAGACCACGTTTATTTATCTTCAAGACAAGGCTGTGTAGAATAGGAAAAGCTCAGAGTTTTAGTATCTTCTTACCACGCTCATGCCTGTGCTGTTCGTGGGGTATTTTACTGGAACAGAATGAAGCTTTCTATGCTTTAGTATGTATTGTAGCTATTGTGGAACGTAATGATTTAGGGTCAGATTCTGGGTGTTTTTGAGCTTTTTTTTTTCCTTCAGTCACTGTTACCGTGTGGCCTTACAGATGTTGACACACGGTTCCTCCTGTAATTGTAAAGTAAGACAGCAGCAACTCTTCCATGTCCTGTGCAAACCCTTCCTTTGAAACAAACATTCACAGAGGAGAGACACCTGTTTTCCATCCAGAAATATTGCTTACAAGGCTTAGTGTGGCCCCAAAAGTCTTCAACAGCACTGGCTGGTCTCCGTGTTTTCAAAGTATTATTCCAGGCTCTTTTGGGTCATTTCTTCTTCCCCCTGCGTGTACAGTTTTATGGGATTTGGGAAGAGGTCCTGCAGCAGCCTTGTTGCTACCTGTGTGTCTGTGTTGATGAACAGCAGGCCGATCATAGCAAGAGATACATGGCAGGATTCAGAAAGGAACAATTTTCAGCTTGCTAAGATGCCCATATGGATACCTGGAAGCTCTGAAGGAACTAGAGACTATTTGGCTGTTTCTGTGCCTCTTTGCTCCCTCCATCCTCACCTCCACATCAGGAGATACTTAGACTTCTTTACTTTGCTGGCCTTCAGAGGATTTAAAGGTCTCTGAGCACCCCTAGGCTCTCCATTCCTACTCAAGTGGGAAAGGCAATGGAGAGGAATGCTGCTGACTTCAGCCGGTTGGGTCTCTTGATTTTCCTGTTTGGTATGAAGCCAATATATAGCGGGAATTTGGAGTTGAGAGATGCAAGGCATCTGGGTAAGATAAATATTGTGGAAGGGAGATGTGCAGAAGAAACTGAGGGGAGAAAGGTATGTATTTAGGCAAGACTTTCATAAAAGATGCAAATTCAGGATTACTGAAAATTCTGATTATTACTGATTATTCAGAAAATAATAATTTAAAATTAATGTTATATGTAAAAAGTGGAGCATCGTACGTGTTAACAGGAACGAAGATTTTATTTTTAAGCTCAGCAAATCCTCAAATCCCAGAAAATGCAAAATTGCTGCTGATAATTTCTGGACGTGAACCTGGAAGGCTTCATGGAAATTTAGAAAGAAATAAATCAACTTCCCTCTCCTTTCCCAAAACTCTTTGGGCAAAAAAAAGGTGTAAATATTTAACAGCAAATAATCACATTGCCAAGAACCAGCAAACAAAGCCTTTTTATTCAGTTCTGTAATATGCTGTAAATAATGAAAACCCTCATAGATCTAGCTGGATTTTTTGTTTATCAGTGAAGAAGCTTAGCATGTAGCACTTTAAAAACCCATCAACATAGCTAAGACACTTTCTCCGGCCTCTTACTACTTCATCCCATGTTTTTCTTTGTCCTTGGCATATGCAATTTGCCCTGCTAATCTTTGTTTAAAATGCTGGGAGCCTTCAGCATGCTCCGATCCACGTTGCATGCCTGCAAGAAGCCTTTCCTGCCCTTTCCCACATTGTGAGTTAAGAACTACCCTGCTGTGCTCTCCCTTATCACCACCCATTCCATATCCCAAAAAAACCACCTCTGTGATTCCTACCCTGCTTGTCTGCTGGAAGAAGTTCCTGTAAATAGCTGCAAAACATGTGCTTCATTTTCTTCCTTCTTTGATAAGTAAAAGAAACCTATTGAACTTGAAGAAGCACCTAGAATTTAGATCTGAAGTGCTAAATGATTTTATATTCTTACTATCCAGCTAGTGACTCATGTTTTGAAAGTCCCTGAAAGTGTGACCATCATTTTTGGTCTGTGCTCATTGACCCAGCATATTGGAATTATCAGCCCTGCCTATGGTTTTCTAGGTCTTCTAGGGATTTGTTGTCTAATAAAAATGTTGCCTAACAAAGTATAGGAGTTTTTCTTGCATTTTTGTAGTGGATGTTTTACATAGGTTCTCTCAGCTCTGTTTTTTAAACAGTTCTTGTACTACAGCTGTGAGCCAAATACGATACTATCATGTTGGTTTTGTTGTTTTTTTTTTTCCCACAACCACAAGTTGCCCTACTTACCCAATGCAAATCATGTGGATCTACGTAATATGCCTTTCTCAAGGGCATCTGTTAATTCCATGTGACAAGCTGGGAGTTTCAGCCAGGAATATTGAGCATTGAAAGAAGACCTGGTTAAACTCAGTAGGACTTAAATTTAATAAAATTTTAAGTAATTCTCCTGAACTATGGCTTTGACAGACTTTGTGTGTGAGCAGTTTCTTCAGTGTTGAGGTGTTTAGGCGAGACTTCTATTATTAAGATCATTCCCCTTTACAGGAAGAATATACAGCTCTGAGTTAGATGATACACAGGCCTCAGTAGATAACAACCTTTTCTTTAAGTGCTTGACTGTATACAATGAAAGCAATGGTAAAACTTATTGAATATGAGAGGCTTAGAATCAGCTCAGAGATTCCAGAAAGACTGGTTGTTATGAATAAATTAAGGACTGAATCCAAAGCTTGTTGACTCGGTGGGCAGACTCCCTTTGATTTCCAAGCACTCTGTATCTGCGATCCAAACGCACTGCGAACAAATAAAGACAAAGAATTTATGTTGATTGGACATATTCAGTGTGACAAGAGCTTAAGTCTGATTCTCCTCTTTGCTTATGAAACACAACTGTGTGCTTCTCCCCGGGGTTGCTGAAAGACAAGTATTTTGGTAGCTGCATGATAGGACTCACAATTAGTGCGAGTGCTGGTTCCTAGCACTAAGAATCACAGTGCTCTATGAAATGGAGAGAAAGTTATGGTTGACAACAATGTATTTTGGGGTTATCTCAGTGTACCTTGAGGGTTTTAAGGTGTTCATTTATCCTACTATTTTTTTTTTCTTTAAAAAAAAGCCATCTTGATCTGTTAGGACAGTAAGTAAGTTTAATGGCAGGAAAAGACTTGCAGTTAAATTGTGAGCTTTAGCGAGAGGAGGTTCTGTGCTGACTGACTGTCCTCTGTTGTCATTCCTTCGTGCTGGTTCGAATACTCTGTGGCATCAAGCTTGGGGTCTGCTTGCCCCTCACACCAGTGGGATTTGGGGATACTGTGTAGATTCTTTGTTCCCATGTGCAAATATGCATCCTCTTTGTTCTGTGTGTAGAACCTTGTTTTCTTTAGAAAGCAGGTCTGTTTTCTTAGTGAAGGAGTTCAATGTCCTCTAAGGGATGGATATGTTGAAAATAGCACCGCAGTAGCATCAAGATCACTTATGTCTCAGACTGATTCTGGTTTACTACTGAGGTGAACACTGAATGTAGAAGCACGAATCACTTTTGCTTAGGATCTGATTAACTTACATGAAGCAGAACTCCTCTCAAACAGATTTCTTTTTTTAATATCAGATACATATATTTTATTTTATCCTAAAATAATTTACTCTGCTGGTTCTTCTGACCAAATCAAATGCTTGATTTCGCTCCCTGAAATTCATGATCACGTTAGCTTTGAAGCAGCCTCCAGTCTCATTTCTAACCTGCACCTGGTTAGTTTGTCTCAACGTGACTTCCCCTCTTGCAGCCTTGATACCTTTTCACTTGCTGTCTTTTTGTTTTGATTTTGATTTACTTCTGCAACTTCAAAGTGCATGGCCATTTGAACAAGGTGTACTGATACACTTCTACTTTTTAGCTACTGTATTTTAAATTTTTTATAGACATCAGATTTTCAGAGTAAGTCCAATTAATGTTTTTACTTTATGGTACATTTTGTTTTATGTAGGTTCCCTATGCAAAGAGTAGAATAACGGGATGTATGTATGGGTTAGGATAAACCACAGTCCTTTTCATACTGAACATTAGCTTGTTGAAATGCCTCCACTCTTGGCAGAAGACAAGCTTCGTAACCTAAGAGGATGTGATTTGAGTGGAGTTTTCATGCCCCATGTGCTCATTGTGTTCTTGCCACTGATGCAAACATTATCTATAATTACATTTTCAAGAGACTGAAAATTGCAGTCTTTGTGGAACAAAAATGCAGCTGAAGAATGGAATGTATATCCTCTCCACCCTCATTATAAGGCTTATAAAAATCAGACTATAAGGCCCAGTACCGTAGCTTTCAGATACAGGAAACCAGCATTGTTAGCCAGTGGTAGAGTATTTTTCACTGAAAATTTTGGCCTGTTGGTGATGAAGCTAGTGCTGTTATTTCTACTAGTTTGCTCTTGAAACTAGGTGAACTAAAATTTGTAATCCACATCAGTATAAATAAAGTTTGAGTAATTAGTCTGTTTACTTGTTTACAATATTTTCATGGATTTGAGATTTTATTTAATTTATTTTGTTATTTTAGTGAGATTGAAGGCAACATTAAAAGATTTATTAGACAGGTCATAATGTGCGTGTTGAAGCTTCCTACTACACCGTGCTGTGGAACAGCTATGTTTTTCAGGAGGAACACAATAGTACCAAAAATGCTGTTTGCATGATGTTCTCATGGACACCAAGGAGTTTTAGCATTGCTGTTCAAGCTGCACATCTAAATAAAGCACCTCTTCCCTACATCAAAGTGTTATCATCTTCATTCCAGTACCACAGGAGCCAGAAGTAGAAAGAATACACATCCTTGACTTTCCATGTAAAACAAGCACTAGAAACTTAAAGGAAACCTTCTAGGTGGAGGCAGCTAATCCTGATCTTCTGTAGTGTGCTTTTAAGGGTAGAAATGGATGGAATCACAGTATATCAATCACCTGTGTTTGTAACACCCATGCATTCATTTTCCTCTTATGAACTTCAGTTTTGAGTGAGGTTTTTGCCCCCAGTAAGTTGAGCATTTAAATCTTCTCTGAAAGTGGAGTTTGATCCGAGGGAGATCAATGCATTTGAATAGAAAAGCACATGCAGTTATTGGTTCTGTAATTTACTGCACTGAGGAGTGTGCACAGAGGTGTTGAATGATCACATGAATGCTAATACATAGATAAATAAGGGGTGGTCCTGAATGCCTATAAATCCATGAGAATTAATAAGTGCATGCATTTAGGTCAGTGAATTTATTGTTAGAAGCACAAATAGTCTGGGCTAAAATTAGTGTGTGTCCATTGCTTTCCTTTCAAGCTGGTTGTTTTTTTCTTATTCTAAAGAAAGTAGTAATTTGGATGCCCTTCATAGCTCTTCATAGGTTCACAGTTATTTTTAAAAGCTATTTTAAAAACTACTTGGGTGAAATAGTATGAATCTTACTGCAGATCTGTTTTGACAATCCAAGTTTATGTGGAAGGCGCTCTGGGCAACTTCATATTAAAGGCAGGTGACATTAAAGGCAGGTGACAATAAAGGCAATTGTGCTTTATGCAGTTGCTGCCCAAGTTGGTAAATCTGCCTTCAAGTTCTGCTGCCTGATTGCTGGAAGTTATGCACAGGAACACTGTGGTGATTGAGTGCTGGAGTTCCCAGGACAGCATCTATTCTTAGTGGTCCAGCAAAACTTATTAAGAAAAGTAATTAGAACAAAGCTCAAGTACATTAGCCTCTTTAATGCTCCTGAATTCTCAGAGCTATCTTCAACATTGGCAGAGGCTGTGTTTCCAGCAGAGAAACTGCAGCAACTTTCTCTGCTGAAGTTAAACCCACTTTGGTCTTAGCATCGTGGTGGGAGTTTCTTCTTCTGTAAAAGTATCTAGACCCAGACAGATAAAAGGGAACTGTTATTCCAATTAGTGAAAATAACACACCTTGCTTTTATTTTTACGATGGATTTATGTCAAGATGTCAGGTTCTATGTTTTTGCCTGCTTATTCTTCATGGTGTTCTTCTATACCATGTCGCCTCACACCTTTCTGTCAGCTCCTGAGGCTCAAGAACTATAATGTATATGTACAGCTAACCATTTCCCTTTCAAGACTTATTTTTTCTTTCTTCGTCTTTATCATAAGTCTGCCATCTTAACCTGGCAGGCTAGAAATATATTTTCTTTCTCTCCTTCCAACACCACTCAGCATTACATTGGCTCAACAAATCATCTCCACCATCCTCCAGTACATTTGTTTCTCCATGGGAATCCAAAAAGCATTCTCAAGCCTATTCAGTCTTGTCTGGTGAATCAAAACTATGTCTCCCTAGGCTTTCAGGAAGTCTTTTGGGGAGATCTCTTTGGTATTTAAGCTACTTCAGAAATATGAGTGGCCATCTTCCTGAAGAACATTCACTAAAGACTTCCAGCACAGGGAGATGTGCTCTATTGAGAGAAGCTACAAGGATTGGTGCCCTTCATTCTTTCTTATATACCTATATTCACTCAGCTTGGGTACTTATCCCCTTCCCCAGGCATCCCCCTCCTTGCTAATTCTGGTACAGATGGACAAGAGTTAACGAAATGCCCTTTGAGCTGTAGGAGGTCCAGTCAGGCAGGAAAACAGGTTTCTAGGTTTTGCAAGTCCAGACTACTCACATTCACTTACTGAAGAAGTCTATTTATAAAAGAGACTACAAGCTATTTTTTCTTCCCTTATGCCAATTAGTGACAAGTTTTAGGTCTTCTCTTCTGACACACTCAGAGTTTTTTTGTCTTTGCTCTTCAGTTGCCTTCGAGAGGTCTTTTGATGCTTTCTGTACTGTTGCTTTGTAGGCCAGACAGTCGTGTCTAGTGTCATTCCTGACAATGTGCAATATGTCTAGTAAATTTAATAGAATAACACTCATTTGTTCTTTATCTTAAGAATAAAATCCTCATTCAGTGGAGGCTGCTGAGTTGCACGGATTGCACAGCAGCTTCTGCTTCTGGGAACACCTGAAGGACAGTTTGGAACACGCATCACTGTGGCCACAGCAGAACTGTGCTATTTGGTTTTTCTTGGCAATTTTTAGACCTATGGCAGGAGAGAAACACAATTTTCAGGAAATTGACTTGTGGCTGCACTGAATCAAGCTTCTCCCATTGCAGATATTTGTGTCTTAAACTTTCAGTGGCATTGAAAGTAAATTTGTTAATTTTAAAAGATTTTCAGGATGTTCCCAAGGATGGAGAGGACGTATGTCCCATATTCCTGAGGCAGGCTCAGTTTTGCCTGGCACTGCAGACAGGATTGATGTTACTTTCACAACCAACTTTTTAATAAAATACACTATTTGAATATAAATATTACAGTAGTCAGAAGTCTGCTGCTACCTGCCTGAAAGTTGCTGCTTCCCCACGCTGAAGAGTTGAATGCTGATCCTCAGGCTATTTCATTCTGTGATGCTAAGAGTGCTAATACAGTATCATTGTGTTTGAGGCTTCAAAGATCCTATACAAGCATTTTCTTATGATTCCCTGATCTTTGCATTTATACCCAGCTGTTTGTTATTCAGTTCAGCCATCAGCATCTAAGTCTCAATGGACCATGTAATATGCAGCTGTAGCCAGATGTAATGCTTCCTATTCCTAAATGTTTCTGTTAGAAGCTAAGAGTGGCAGGCTAAAGACGACTGATAACAGTGTTGCTTGCATTAATTTAAACTCTAGAGCTACACTGATTCTGTTTGGCAAATTTATTCCATGGCCAACAAGCAGAGCAATATTTCCAATCTCCATCGTTGCTAGTAGTGTTGACATTAAATACATCGAGTATGTCTGCACTGATACAGAATGTACTTATGGTGCTAATTCAAATAGGAGAAGGATGTCCAATTTGCATAAACAAATATATTTTCAGATACAGTTCTATTTAAGAGCGATAAAGACGGGGAGAAGCTTGTTCTAAACAATGACTCACAATAATTTAGAACAGTTCAACAAATCTTCACCCACTTTAATTTTTCTCTATAGATAGGTGGGGAACCTTGTCAAACCCTTGTTGAAGCTGCAGGCAGATCTTGCTCTGCTTGTCTTTCCTGGCATGGGTAGTGGTGTGCAGAAGGGAATTGCAGCATTTCAGTTTTCTGCCACAGATCACACTGAAGCATTTGGCAAATCGCTTCAGGAGGTGACTGTGGTTGCACAAGTACTCGAGGAGTCTTGGTCAAGCCCTTCACTGGGGTTGTTGGGGTTGCTCGGCCTGGAGAAGAGAAGGCTTTGACCCTCAGGGGCCACAAGGGAGCTGGAGAGGCATGCAGTGACAGGGCTACACGGGGGAATGCCTTTAAGCTGAATGAGGGCAGGTTGAGATTAGATTTTAGGAAGAAATTCTCTGCTATGAGGGTGGTGAGGGACTGGCACAGGTTGCCTGGAGAAGCTGTGGATGCCTCAGGCCAGGTTGGGCTCTGAGCAACCTGCTCTAGTTGAAGGCCTCCCTGCCCATGGCAGGGCGTTGGAATGAGATCGTCTTTAAGATCCTTTCCAATCAAAACCATTCTATGATTGATTCTAAGCTGACACCAATGGGTGGTGAGAGACTTCTGAGGCACTTCAAACAGGAGAGTTCTTCACAACTGCAAAATGCCCTGTCAGCAGGGACTCGACATGCTTCAAAATCTTTATAGAAATTAACTTTTCTCTAGGGGTTTTCATTTTTCATTGGCAGTACATCTTTACGAACATGCTTTAGGTTCTGCTTTGTCATTTCTAAGTGTATGGTTTAACTCAATGTAAGAATAAAGACAAAATTATATGTGTAGTGGTGGCCCCTCATTTCTTCCCTGCTCGTAACCCCATCTTCGGGGTTGGTTGGTTGGTTTGTTTGTTTGTTTGTTTTTAATTACTCTGCACACTAAGTAACCTTAATCCAGCAAGGTTCTTGAGGTGATGAGCAGTGCTCTCACCTCCTGCCTGTCCTCTGTGCATCCCTGCAAAAACAGGTGGTTTTTGCTGCAGAGCAGCTGGTGCTGCCCCAGTTCTGGGCACTGTGGGCTCGGGTTTGATTCCAGAGTGAACAGCATTGCACAGAGGATTTGATGCGATTGTAATGAATTGCATAGGGGAAGTGCTTGTTTGAAATCAACTCCATTAACTCGGAGCACAAACCATTGCAAAGTCAACAGTTTTTCTGAGTGGCCACCGCCAGCCATCTCTTTTGAAAACACTAATGGGCTGTTTAATTAGGTGATGAAAATTGTTTACAGTTGGTGATCCCAAGTTTTGTCATTTTAATAATGGTTAAATTCAATCTCTTCTTTGATTCTTGGCAACTCTCTCATTATTTCATAACCTGTTTATGTCTAGTTTAATTCATTTGCATGTATTAAAACCGAACCTCTTGTGCAGTAGTGGTGTTTACTTAACTGCACTGTGTCATTATAATACATGGGGAACAACCAATATACAGCAGTGGATGTTAAACAAGTACAGCACTGGAAGAGAACATTTACTTTTGTGGAAGATGTATTCCTCTGGAGCTGACTGTATATGAGACCTAAAGATAATCCTGCCAGTAGCACGTACATTGCAACTGCTCCTGTGCACCTATTGCTCCTGGGATGTGGTAGCTTCTCTTCTTTCATGGCTTAATATCTGTCACATTGCAAATCTATGAAGGGACACCTTTCAGAAGGTGGTTTAACCTGGTAGGAGAGAATTGGGGGGCGAGGGTCAGAAGATAAAATATGTAGGTTGAGACCGTTTAATAGGGGAGAAAAGGAAGGAATAACGATAATAATGACAACAATAAAAAAATAATAATGGTAAAAGAATTAGAATGTAGAAAAGAAGTGACGCATAGTGCAATTGCTCACCACCAACTGACCATGCCCAGCCACTTCCCGAGCAGCAGCTCCCCACCAGCTTTCCCCCCAGTTTATACACCGAGCCCAATGCCATACAGTGTGGAATATCCCTTTAGCTATCTGAGGTAGGCTGTCCCTGCCGTGTCCCCTCCCAGCTTCCTGTGACCCCCAGCCCCATCGCTGGTGGGGAGGTGTAAGAAACTGAAAAGTCTTTGTGATTTAGTGTAAACTCTGCTTAGCAACAACTGGAACATCAGTGTGCTATCAACATTATTCTCATCCTAAATCCAAGCCACTGCATTATACCAGCTAATAGGAAGAAAATTAACTCTATCTGAGCTGAAACCAGGACCTTATATCTTTGAATTTTGCTTTCAGTGATTGCTTTAGAGCAACCAAGAGCAGAAGTTTTCTTTTTTTCTTAATTTTCTAATACTCATCCTTACTTGTGAAGGTGGACTGGAATATTGGGAGGCACTGAACTATTATTTTGAATGTTGGCAGCCACATAATGCCTGTGGGCTCCCTTTTCTCTTCATCCTATCTAAGCATACTACAAAGACTCACAAGTCACTCTATTAGCAAGCATATGCTGTAAACAACAGGCAGAAAAAAAATGTTGGACTGTGAAAAATTGTATGTAAGCACACCTGAATTACAGGACATGCATCCAGACTCATTGGATGGCACTGGCAGAGGCCAGGAGATGCCTGGTTCCCAGCCTCTTGATCCTGTGCCATCTCAATGGACTTGGATTTTGGTTTGATTTTTGACAGCATTAGCTATATGCCTCATATTTTGCAGAGACTTTCTGCCAAGGAGCTCAAGCGTAGGCAGATAAACAAACTGACAGATGCTGGGGGAGGGAATACATTTTGGGTTTTTTCCCTGTCCATTCCAAAAGTATGTCATATATGGGTCTTTGAATTCAGAAGGGGTAGCAACCTTTCTGTTGAGTTTTGGATGCCACCAAGTTGGAACACAGAGTGGGGTTTTTGAGGAGCTGGTGACTGGTCTCTTCAGAAATCACCATGTGGTTATGTTGATGCTGTGATATGAAATCCTCTAAACCTCTTTGTGCCTCCTATTTTTGTGTTGCAGATGTAAAGGCATCATTAATATAAGCATGCAATATGCTGCGTGGGTAATTAAAGCATTCTTGCATAGTTATTCCTTGCAAAGAGTTACAGAAAGTTAAAGCCATATGTGACCACAGCTAGATAAAGGTTGTTCTTCCTAGAGCCCAGAAACCGTGTAGGAGACCCAAACCCATCTTCAGAAGGCACTTGTTGGCTTCTGAGTCCCAGTTATTTCCAGCAAGTCCTCGGACATCTGGAAGGACATCACTAAAATGTTTTCAAAGTCCTTCTGCAACTCGGCTGCTCAAGATTTCTTAAGCCCTAAAAGTTCACAGAAAAAGACAAAACCTTGGCTCTAACTTCAGAGCAGGTGTTACCACAGCAGCTGTACAGGAGTGACCAGCTAAGTGTATGAAAACCAGAGTGTAAGAAGGCTGTACACAAAAGGGTGGGCATTTTCAAGCATGACAATACTCACTTCAGGTGTTTTCCACTTCCATCACGTGTACGTAGCTTTCTGAAATCGAGATAAATAGGCAAGCTGAAGATTGTTGGATTCCTGTGTCTCTGACATTACTGGACTTCTGGAAACAGTTGTGGTGCTGTTGTAATATGACAGGTGGTCTATTATACAAATAAGAATGACTAAAGAAGAAATTATTTCTGTTCAAGGCATGGAAATTAATGAATGATTCAAAGGAAATGTGATTTCCCCCATTTTCTCGCTGTTGTATTCTTGGAAAGTTCTCCAAATATGCATAGAAAATGCAAGCAAAATAGTTTTGGGGTTTTTTTTAAATTTCTAATTGTGTGTGCCGTTTTCTCCCTAGGGAGCAAACAGATGAACCAAAATAAATAAGGTTTATTCTACAGCTTTAGTAATAAAGATACTTGACCTGAATAATAGTGGGAAATAATGAATGCAAATGTTTGCAAGAAGCTGTCACATAACTTTATTATGCAATCAAACACAAAAGAGTTGGGATTACGTTCACATAGCAATGGAACCCTTTAAAATATTATAGTTCACCATAACTGCAATTTTAAGAGTACCACTCAAACCTCCTACTTATAATGGATGTTCTTAACTTCTCCTCCTTACCCTTGCGTCTTAGCTACACGCTCAGGAAAGTTTCTCTCTCCTTTTCTTGAAACTTTGCATAGCAAATGCATGAGGAAGCAATTTGAGGTTTGGGATTTTGGGGTCAAAGTTGTATGAGCTTGGCTATTTTCAAAGCTAGAAAGCCAGGGGTTAAAAGGAGTCTTTGTATTTCTCTATTCCCAAACTAGCATCTAAATTTAAACATCATTTTCTGAACATTACATCTGTATGCCTGTCTTTGGTGGGAGTGGAAGGCTTAGACAAAGTTATTAAAAAGCAACGCCTTGCTGGTGAGTCTTGAGGTACAGAAGGGACTCCCTTGCTTTCTAAACTCCTTCTCAGAGAAGAGTTTACCTGCAGCTGAATCCTGTGTTAGCCTCCGACTGTGTTAAGGGTTTAAATTTAAAGGAATTGTAGAGGTGTGATTAAACCACTTTGTCCTGCAGGCTTTAATGATGGCAGGAGAGGGGACTGGACTATTATAGTATAAAGTGATTGACTGCTAGTCACACATTTACAGGCCAGCTATCATCTCATCCATCAAATCAGACTTCAAAAAGCAGGGTGTGTATTCGAAGTCTGGTGAACCAGGCTGGTTTTAGCATAATTAACACCAAGACAACACCCTGGCTCCAGAAATTGATCTTGCATCATAGCTTGATTGGATTTTGGGTCTTATCAGAGTAGGTCTATCCTGCCACAATGCCATTTCTTTTTACAGGATCCCTTACCTCTGGGACACTGGCTTGGATCAGGATTTTTTTTTTCTTGCAACAGCTGCTCAGTGCATGAAATAAGCCAGTGGATGCGGTCCAGTTTATAGTGGGAAAGTGTCCATCTCCAAACCACCATCTAAATTGGCACTGAGTATCATCCTTGTCTCAGCAAAACGGCCAGAAATTGAATGAGCATGAATAATGAAGCCTTTGCAATTGTCCAGGTCAGGTTGACAGCAATTTCGCCTCTGTGTATCGATAAACTTGGCAGAGGTTCTGCATTTCCAGGCACGCAGAGGCCTTTCTTAATGGTCAGTGCTCTAAAACAAAATGCACCGAGTTTGAAGTCGCTGTAGTCCCTACTGCTGATTAATAAGACGATGTAGTTTCCAGAACATTTTAATAGGGAAGATCTACTTCTTACCCTGAACAGTTTTCATATTAAAATCACATCTAGAGGAAGAATAAAAGGTGGCTTCGTGTTGCAGTAATCCAAGGGATGAGATTTAAATAGTATAGACTGTCACATGACCTAAATTTTCAAATTTGGGTATCTAAAGTTAGACACTGAAAACCAGGCCAATTATTTTCGTCTTCCTACCCCTTTTTGCAAGCACAGAAATACATTGTTAAGTCTCATATTCATTTTCTATGGAAGTAATGATGGTTTAGTTTTAACTTAGTGCTTTTTCTCTGAGGAGCTCTGAGCAGTTTTATGAAGTATGTCAATGTCTTAGTAAAGAAAATTTGATATTGAAGCCCAGAGAAGTTGAATCTGTGCTCTCATCTTAATATACAACTTCTGTTGTCCTTTCAACCCAGCCTGGAGCCTTTGGAGGTATTTGCAAAGGAGCATTATCTTTCTTGGCATCCTCCATAATCACTGGAGAATGAGAGGCTCCAGTTCTGAAATGTCTTGTTGTAGCCAAATGTTGATGCTCTGCATTCCATCTGAGGGGCTTTTTGTCTGGTGTCTGTAGAGGGAACCCAGGGCACTGGATTCCTATGCCGAAAAGTGGCTTTGTATGTACCTTCTTTTGTGAGATTAATGCAGAATACTAGGATAACAATCCTTCCATGGTTGCTACAGGAAAGACTTTTGTCCTTTCAGGTCTCACTTTTTCTTAACCTGGGAAGATTCATTGATCAAAGTCTATAAAATGCCTGAATGGGGATGATTAATATTAGATTTGTCAAGTATTTACTCAGGAATTAGCCTTCCCCTTTGAAGAGCCTGGTGGGACACCTTTGTGTTGCACAGAAATGAGACCAGATTTTTCCATAAGGTTTGTCTTGATGTAATCCATCTTGATTGGAGTCAAGTTAGGTGAAGAATTTCGTGTTAATTGGCTGGTCCCATTTGTCCGGGCCGAGCCCTAGAGCCAACTAGGAAGCAGTAGGCTCAGGAAAACCAAAAGCATCCCAAATGCAGGCTTGTCTCAGAACCTCTTCATCATATGCTGAAAGCGAGGATGGAGACTTAGGTTTATGTGGTTTGGGAAAATTCCAGTGAAAATACTCTAATTGCAAAACATGAAATCTTTGTTGTTGCAGTTGGTTTTGTAGAAGTCTGCCAGCTTTCTCTCAAGGAATAGTCCTTTGCTCAGAGGTGGAAGCAGGTGAAAAAGAGATTGATCTAGGTGAGCTAGAAAGCTACCGAGCTGGCCACTGTCTGGACTGACCTGATTTGAGTGAGAAACTTGAACCTCAGTGTCTTCGTGTCAACCAAGTCACCTGCCTGCCAAATTGTTTGGTGATTTCCTGTGCAGTGGTGGAAAGAGTAGGGCCTTCCCACCCCTCCTGTTCAAAACCTATCAGCTCAGGAATCACAAGGACAGTGCAAGACAAATCTGGTCTTCAAAATTAAATCTTTCCTCGCCTGTAGAGATTGTAAGTCTCATCCCATATCGTCCCTGTCCCCCCTTTCCAAGACTGACTTAGAACATCCAATTCTAAGAACATCCAATCTCTACATACCTTTTCTAACCTTCAAGTAAATATTGTTCCTTTAAAGGAAGACTGTACATCCAGTATAGTCTGCACTTCTCTGGTGATTAGTAGCATAATGTTGCTATTTATTAACATGCTGTACAGCTTAAAGGTGGCTCTGCAGTGTAAAAGCCATAGAAGATGTTCTATAGACTGACCACTGGGAGTCAAGAGCTCAGCTCTGCCCTGAATTCCTTTTACTGAGTGGATTTGCTTCTCATTTTGAGACTCATTTGAGACCTGCGACTGTACAAGACCTTTAGAGAAAAGACCATTTCCTTGTACTGCGTTTATACAAATCCTAATTCTGGAGACCCTGATCCATGAAAGGTCTCAACAGCTCCTACAGGACAAATGATAATTTGGGAAATATAAGGTTAACCCCTGCAAAACCAAATGTATTTGCTGGTTGTTGTAGGGTGAAAGGGAATAAAAAAGTGTGCATAAAGAAAATGGCATCTGGTAGGCTGTGGGAAAATGGACCAGTCTATTAGGAATTAGTGCTAACAGGCCTCTAACTTGCTTTCCTCAAAATTACTGCAGTCAAAAAAAAATACCACTTCACATTTGTGCTTAATTTCACCTCTGTTTATTCTCCTCTCCTGTTCCCTGAAGAATGTAGATGAGGTTTAAGTTAGTCTTAATAGTAATAGGTTTGGAATCTAGCACACTTTCACAAAATTAACTTTGCTTCTGTTGATCTGGGAATTAAAATGCTTCATTAATTTAGCAAGTCCTGGTTTGACAGCCAAATAATGCATTTTGTGAGTTGTACTCTTAAGTCTAAAATTCTTATCTGCAGTTCTCCCTGGATGTCTCTGACATTCAGGGCAGCCTGCGGGTCTGCATGGCCTGGAAAGGAGGAAAATGTGCCTGAACATACATATGTAGAAGTACTATAACAGAGTTTATATGAGTGACTATGCTGTGTCCAAGCATGTCTTTAAGCACTACACGAGCAGGTAACTATCAAGAAACCTGTTTCTTCCCTCCTTCACAAAATACATTTTGTTTTTTCTTTGTTTTGGTTGGGGTTTTTTTGGGTTTGTTTTTTTTTTTTTTTTTTCTTTCTTTCTTCCTTTACCGATGCAACTCAACACAACCAAGTACGTTTTTGGTGAAGGGAAAAAACCTGTGAGGCGTGGTGGATTGCTGCACCGTACGCTGGGGCTGGGGGAATAGAGCAAAAATACCTCAAACATGTCTGTATTAAAGGAAGAGATTTGTTATCTCTCTTCTTCACAGTAGATGCCACGTGGTCCTGACTCCTGGGAAACCCAAGAGATGCCTACACGTACTCAGCAGCCACCAAGTTCTTAACTATACAACTGTGTAGAGTGTTCTCAGGTTGCTGGTTCCAATCATTGTGTAAATGCTCTGGCCTATAGATGTTTTACACTAAAACATCCATGAGCTGCACGAACCATGCTATGTTCACGTGTCAGGCTTGCAGACTGTGCCGTTGCGTATCACAGACCTGCAGAGGACTTCTGTGGTGCCTTCAGGGTTTTTTTCCCCGTCACAGAAAATTAATCTCTTCTTCACATCTGTTATAAACATATATGATGCCCCCCAATCACTTTTATTTATCGTGGCTTGGCTCAGGGGTCACTCTGGTCTGGGCTGTAAGGCTGTGCACGGGCAGAACCCTGGCAAACAGCTACGAAACACAACCATGAAAAGACTCCAGGATCCTCAAGGTTCCATAAAACTAATCGTAAAACACTGAAATATAAAGCAAATTGAAATAGTTTTGCTTTACCAATGTCTAAAAATGCTTATTCCCCTTTAGTGACCTCCGAGTGGTGCAGCCCAGCAGTTTTACAAGGAAATAATATAAAAGCAGGTGCAGGTTCCTCAGGATTAGGCACCACTGGATTCTAGTTGTAAAGGCAGAGAGGCTTAGCCAGACCAGTAACCCTGCTGGACGAATACCCATCATGGAGCTGCCAACATGGTAGATTCAGGCTTAAATTTTGCACTTTGTTTCTTTGCAACTCTGTGATTTATGTCATATTGGTGCCTACAGAAATGCCATGCAAAGACGATCAACTGTAATTTTCTGTTTGTGTGCCCTTCTGAAAAAGCAGGGATTTTTACCCACGCTAGATGAGTGAAAATTTTGGGATTTCTTTTCTCTGCTGTAATTATCATAAGATGAGTCTGTAGATTCTGTAGCTGAGGCTAATTGTGTTTTGCTTGGGAAAGTCTGTGGAGTGAAAGGTGAGGCATGTTTTCCTGATGTAGTGGCGTGAGGCTCTTTTTTCCCCCTCTTGCATTGCTTTGTAACCTCAGTTATTTTAGAGGTAGCTCCTCTGCAATGTGGTTCAGATAGTAAAGTTCAGTATTTCTGCCTCTGTTTTGGGAGGGGTGGGGGAAGAGTTAATTTTGCTCTTCTGTTGTCTAGGAAACAGTGGTTGTACTTACTTCCTTTTTGAAAATAGATAGTGAATTCCACATTCAGGGAGCAATGAATAAGATAAAAAGCCGAAGATTAGAAACTTGAATTAGACACCATTTGAGAGAGCAAAGATAAGTTCACGTACTATGGAAACTTTTCGGTTGCACTGAAGTGAACAGGGGTGGGGCGAAGATCTGCTTTTAAAGAAGGTGCTCAGGGCTTTTATGCTCTGGGCTATTGGCGCTGATTCAGCAAAGCGTTTAACTAAGTGCCTAATTTTAATGATGTAGGGCCCCACTGAGTCCAGGGCTAAGGATGTGGTCCGGTTTGTACATTAAGTACTTTGCCTCCCACCACTTTGAGAATTCAACCCTGTGCACATCGTGTGACAATTAGGAGAAAGAGAGACACCAACAACTGCAATTTGGGCTCCTGTGCTGAAAACAAGCGATCCATCCAATTTAGGGCTGTAAATACTAAAATTGGAGATGGAGTTAATGGCTCAGAACAACAGAACAGGGAACGGGATTTCGGGGGAAAAAAAAAAAAGTCTTGATGGTTGTCACAATGGGCAGCAAATGACAAGTGCATTTCAGTGCAAGTTGAAGGTGATTATACTCGGAGGATGGAACTAAAGTATAAAGGGAGGGCTGTATGCAACGCTGCACGTTTAACTGGAAATGTAGGTTATGTACTTGGTACTAATTCATGTCCCAGTGAACAGGGAAAAAAAAAATCTCTCTTTGATTCAGATGGGACTTGAGCTGTAGATTTTTCCGACTAAAAAGCTCTGGATAATTCTTTTCTTATGTATTATTAATAGTTCTATTACATTAAATCTTAGGTGCTCAGAATGATCCTCTGGAGGTGTTTCTCCCCCCCCCGCCTCACCCCCACCTCTCCCCATTGTTCCCAGCTGAAGTCTAGGGTGACTGCCCTCCTGGGTAGGGGAATCTGGGCTTGGAGAACCGGCACGCAGATGCATATAAAGGAAGATACAATTTTCAGGACTAATTTCTCACATGCAGTTCAGCAGATGTGTTTTCAGGAGGGATTTTGGTGTAGTCAAGGAGGTGCTGCCCTCCAAAAGGAACAGTTTGAAAAATTGCAGAGTCCTGGGAAAGAAGTGCTAAAACAAATGAGTGGAAAGGGGGAGGGAGTGATAAAAAAAGGAACATGTTGGGAGTGGTGAAGCAGAAAGATCCTGGCAGGAAGTGAAGAACGGGTGTTCTTGATATGTTTAAAGGTGCAAAAAAGGGCAGTGTCAGAGACAGTAGTGCAGATAGTAAATCTCCTCCCAGAGTTTGTGATTACTATGTGTGATTAAAACAAAAACAAACAACAAAACACAAAAACCAATACAGGAGAAAAAGGCACGTGGAAAATCCTCCTGTCTCTTTTTTTTTTTTGTGTTACTGATCACAAGCAGTCCCTCGTGAAAGTGGTCAGCATTGCTACAACAAATATGCATGCCGTGCTTCTGAGTAGCAAATTCCAGGCTCTTTGAGGGGAGCTTTGCTAGAGGTTTTGGAAATAAATATAAATGCAAAACCTAAAAACCGAGAAGGAATATGAAAAACGGGAAACGCTCGAGAGGATTTGTGATGGCTTTGCAGGCTGGAAGGAGGATGCGAACTCCCAGGTTGGAGGAGGTTTCTGAAATGGCAGTCAATTAAAATTATATGTGATTGGGAGCTGACAGTTTCCGTGTTTTCAAATGATCCAGCTGTAGCTTGGAGGGCGGTGGGTAAGGTGCAGGACTTCGCTGGATGTTCTCCTATGGTAGTCGTTAGTCACCTTTTCCCTTCCCAGAGAGAGAGAGCCCTAATGATAGTGGATATAACGATGCCTTCAGGGATGCTTAGGGAGTAACACAGCTCCTACAGCAAGGTGTAGCTTGGTTCCATTCATCTGTTTCCCCGGTGTGTGGAGGTGCCAGGACATGCCTCGGAGGCGTTGTCAGCCCCCCTCATCACCCCAGAGCTGCTAGACAATTAGTGGCTGCTTCCTGCACATGAAGGCCATGAGTGGAAAGGGAGCTCCAACTGCACTGCCTCACACGGGGCTGGGAGTCATTTGTCCTTCTCTGTAAAGAGATGAGAAATGCGAATTAATGTTCAGCCCGGCAGTGCAATTCACCATAAAGGGTTACCTGGCAAGTCCTCTTGCACCCGTGTCTCCTGACAAGCTATCCTGGTGCTGCTCTTGCCTCATCTCTCTGACATCAACTTTCCTGGACTGCTGCAGCCTTATGTAACTGCCCCAGCTCTCCTAGCAGCCTTTTTTTTTGGGGGGGGGGGGGGGAAGGTGCTGATTCACCCTGCACACAGGTGCTGCAGCACAGCTTTAGTTGCAGCTCTGAAGTCAGGCAGCACCAAGAGCCTCTCTCCCAAGTAGAGCTGGGGAGAAGTAGAGGGATAAAAATGGGAGCTGGAGGAAGGTCATACTGCTGCACATGTGTTTCTACTTCTCCCCTGGAGATGCCTGCAAGGAAAAGACAAACCTGATGGATGGTTGTGTTTGCAAGAGAATGGAATGCAAAGCGGGTGGTTACCTGGCACTTAACACGCCCAGGTACACCTCCAGCAGGCTTTCATCCTGGCTGCCGCGGGTCATGCTAACAATAGACAGGATGGCAGAGGCTGCAGGGTGAACCCCCCATGTACCAGGCCCCAGCAGAGCCCTGGCTAGTGCTGAATACCAGTATTAGTGTCTCTTTGCTATCCTGGTTGATACTGAGGTGATAATTAGCAGAACTCAGTGTACCACTGGTGCGTCTTGCCCAGCTGCAACACCTTCAGTGCTGTAGGCATTCACCCCGTGCCGTGCTTTGTTGTGCTACAGAGCTGGCTTCCTACCTATGGATTCTTGAATCACAGTGGCCCATAGGCTACAGGTCAGATTTTCTTGAAAAGGGTCAAAATAGGAATTACTGGCCCTGGCTCAAGCAGCCAACTCAGAAATCTGAGGCTGGAACCTTGGGTTCTTCTGTACCCCTTGGTGAAGGGGCACCCCAGGGATGGATGTTCATCTCCTCCTGAGCCACGGGTGTACAGCAGATGGAATAAATGGCTTTGGAGGGCCGGATTCAGTCCACTGATTAGAGAAGGAGCCAACAGTATGACCTATAGTGCCTCAGACATCAGGACTTCCTACATCTGGGACGGGGCAAGATGACATGAAGAAATCTAGGGGTGTGGGTAGAAACCAAGAAAGGGAGGCATTTTTAAAATGTACTGTTCTAATGAATATTTTCAAAGCAAAACAAAATTGAAGTCCCAGAGTAAGGCAGTCTACAAAAATGCAAGACTTCAAAAGCCAAAAAGGAGGAGATATGGGGCTTTCAGTGTACAGAATGTGCAATATATAAAAATATATTTTTGAAGACTTTTAAAAATTCAGAAATCAGAGTCAAGACAGAAAGCAAAGAAGAAAAGAAAAGGTGAGTTGAAAAGGAACAAAGAAGGGTTTCAGGGTTTTCTTTGTTGTTTCTCTTTTGGCTTTTTTACTCCTTATCAAAGCTTTCTTCAGGACCTCTCCATCGGTCGACTCCAAAGAACTGTCCCAAGAAGTGTCTCCTCTCGTAGGGATTGTTGTGAATGTGCTAATTTCTGATGATAGTTCTGAGAGTGTATTTTCTTTCCTTGCTGATAGAAACCATATTAGCTAATAAAAATAATTAAATTTATATTCTCTAGATGTAATTGGTGATTATGCCCTCTAGGTGGGAAAAAATGCTTTCAGATGAGCAGAAGCCTGTATCCTCTGTTCAAATGACTAAACTTCTTTAATTTCCATAGAAGTGGACTGTGGGGAGAGTTGAATCCCCCAAGCCTGCACAGAAAGGGCATTAGCAGCCATTTCCTAAAGTAATTTATAGTATAGTTCACTGTATTATGCCAACTCTAACAAACTCTCTCCTCCTTTACTGCTAGCATAGCTGTAATTCCAGCTACTCTGTTGGGAATTGGCTCCTGGAAAGCTAAGTGATTTATAAATTTTTAAGAAGTGATGCATATAGCTAATCTAAAGGAAAATGGGCTCTTGCAGCCTCTGCACCTGCTGTCTGGGAAGGGTGAGGATTTCTTGCAGGATACCTCTGCTAAAATTGGAAAACTCTGATAATCTTTAGGGTAACTTGCTTTAACTTACTGTTGATGAAAGGCCATTGCTCCTGGAATCTAAAGCCCTTGGTTTACCCAGAAACGGTTAAAGCAAAGATAACTGTTTTTGCAGCAGTGGATCATAAATATGAATTTCCCAACTACTGGCTGCTTTGTTGTCTATGTGAAGGTGCAGTTTTTTGTGAAACCATGGTGACCTTTAGTTAGGTCACACTTTGGAGTCCTTTCTCCTTGCATCCATCCCCAACATACTTTCAGTCTTTTTAGGAAACAATTTGTTAACAGTCTCCTTCCTTCCAGCTGGGATTTACAAGCACTGGAGAAGTGTGGTACAGTTGGGATGTGAAGCAGGGAGGATGGGAAGAAGTCCTCCTGGAATTCTTACCACATAACTTGATATTTGGTTTCTGGATGAGTACAGTTACTTGTGAAATTCTGGAATTGCCTCTGAAGGACTTCATGTATGGATACCCATGCCAAACTTACACTTCAAAATGTGCCTTAAAAGAATTTAATACTAATCCATTTACTCTTGGTCCTTGACAATGTCCAGGTCAAGAGTTGGGTGGTATTCCTGCTCCCCCTGACACAGATGGCACCTGACGCAGTAGAGAGACGGAGGAGAAGCTGCTCTATGCCCTGCTTCAGCTGTTAGTGTGTCATTGTTGCTAGAGAAACACAAAACCTTGGACTGGAATTCTGGCAGAATAAAAGCCTTTCAATTCATATTTGATCACATTTAAAGCGGGGGGGGGGAGGAGGGACCTTGTAAAAACCCTGTTCATCCACTAGAGAGCATATAGGCAGTGCTTCTCCTTGGAGAAAATAAAAATGTCAAGCTCTTATTATGCACAATAATGCAATACTGTTTAAATGTTTACTGCTGTTCTACCCACCATGGTTGCACATGAAGAAAAGAGCCCGTGAAAACTGGAAGAAGGCTTTGCAAATATATAACTTTCATGTTCAAAAGCCTCTTATCTCCTTGTTAGCGTTTAATATCTTCTTGTTCTTAAAGACTGTTCCTATTGTCCCCATGGAAATATTAAATTATTTACAAAGTTCCTGAGAAATCCAGGGGTGGACTTGAGAAGGTGCAGAGCCGATCTCCGCAAGGGCATTTTATGGCTTTTAGAGAATTCAAGTGTTTCATTTCTAGCTGATGTGGTTGGGAAGAAGCTTCTGCAAACAAACTGATGTGAGGCTGCTCATTCCGCAGATGATCAATGCAAGAAGCTGGCGCTGAGAAGGTGATATCCTTTGAAGTCTAATGATATTAATGTTGACTCTTAAATATTTCATAGCTGTTACTCTTTTGTAGTGATTTTAGTGCTTGAGTTAAGGCGCACACTTTTTTTTTCTCCTCATCTAATTTCCATTTTTCCCCTCTAAGCTGCCTCATTGTGTGTGTATACAATGCACGTATGTAACTTCAAATTTAAACCGTAGGGATCTGCATGTGTTCAATGGATAGTGGTACACCCCACTAATTAATTGAATTTTTTCCCCCCCCCGTGGGTGTCAAATTTACTTTTTCCAAAGGCTGTTTGTTAATACAGTGCATGTTAGAGGCATTTTTTTCCAGTGGAATAAGTCACTGACTTTCTCTGCTGCCCTAGTTAACCTTATTCCCTCCATCTGTAGGTTACAGATCATTCCACTTACACTTGTAACCTGCTGCGAGAGCTAGGCATGAAAAATAGTATAGAAACCTCAGGTAACTCTTGTGATATGTATCTTTTCCTCTGTTTTTTTTTATGCTTGTCTTATTTTGTGGGAGCTGAAATCCTTCATAGCGAATTGGATACTGTCCTAGTAACAGAGGCTGGGACCAGTTTATCTCTAAGTGGGTATAACCAAAACTGTGTATTCTATACCCTCTATGTAATTTCTGGTGGGCTGTTAATGAATGGATTGTTTGCAGCAGCTGCCCTGGGCACACCTGACACCTCAGGCTGCAAGCTGGGTATTAAAGAAACCCTGCAAGTCAGGGGGGTGTTCCTTTGTCTTCACACCCATGACTCAGCTGTGATAACTCCCCTCTGGAGAGGCATTAACACCTTCACACCCAGCCCTGAGGGGTCATCTCTGCTAATGGGCCACAATGGCCTGGCATAAGGGGCAGCTGCAACACCTAGACCATCAAAGCTTCCAAAAATATCCCACAACTCACAGAGTTAAACCCCCACCCTGGGGGAGGTACTGGGCATTCCCACCTGAACTTGAGCACATTTAATCTTGGGGTTTTAGGGCTTCAGGTAACACTCCTTGGATCTAGAGGAGGACCAGAACTTTAACAGGACTGTGACTGCCACTCTCGACAAGACTGATCATTCCTTCAACAGAACTGCAACCATGACACAACAGGTTTTCCTTTTACTTTACAACCCAGGAGGGGCCACGTGGTGCTGAGCACAGGGGCTAAAAGACACTGTTCTGTTCTTGTCCCAGGGTTCTGAATTACAGAATACATCTGCCTTTGGGGAAGTTAAAACTAATTTTTTTCCAGTATCGTTATATTTATTACAATCTTTTTGGTAAATTGAAACTGTAACTTGTAATCTCTATTCAGTGGGGTTCGTTTCTCCAGCTTGTTTACTTTTAAACCAGCACAGATACATTCGCATAGAGCAACATGGGTTTGGTGCAGCGCAGGTGTAGATTCATTACGTGGCCTTTCCTGGTAAAGTCTTACTATTTGTGTGCCACAATTCTGACTTGTTGGCAAAATATTTGTGTAGTACTTGGATACTGGATGGATTTCCACTGAGAATAACAGACAGTCTGGTCAGGATTTTATTTGCCCTCAGCATCAAGCAAAACTTTCTTCTTGTTGCCTTTTGCAAGTGATCAATGGATGCACTTACATTATAACCTGGAGTTAGGAGCAGAATTATATGTTAATATCTCTCATTGCAATAAAATGACTGTTAAAGTCCATTACTTTTCTGGGGGAAAAATGGGAAGGTTTTAATTTTAACTGCCTCAGTAGTGTACTGGTGCATATATAAACCCTGATGAATGAAATCAAGCAATTAGGATTAGAAATTAATAACACAAAGCATCTAGTCATTTCAACGAGTTTGCATTTTGATTCTGATTGATTTTTCTAATATTTGCTAAGTGCATATGTATCCACAAAGGCTCTATATCCATATGCTGCATTTTTAAAATGCTGGCATGTTGACTTCTGGGATCCAGATCTGTTATTTGACAGCATATTATGATTTAATTTCTCTTATCTGAAAAACTGCACCATTAAAATAGCTGAGGCAGAATTTAAGCACGTCTGTTCATTGTTCTCTTTTTCAAGGTTTTTGGAAATTACACTTGCTGCCTAACACTGTGGAGTTGGTTTACATTTCAGGCAGGGATATTTTTCCTCTTTGAATGACAGCAAGTATTTATGTGCATGTATGCCAGTGTGACATGAAAATAGGGAGATAGCTGCCTTACAGTTCTGTTTTTGCTTTTTAATTGATATTTGGATCATATAAAGCAAGCAACTGCCATATGACAATAAAGTGGACCAACTTTCCCAGCTGGATGTCATATTTGATGAAGTATGTAACCAGAGAAACTGTGAATTATGTAAAGTGCTAAATAGGATTCTGGGTGTAACTTATTACCCTGTGGGCTGGAAGGTAGTGCTTGTTATTTACTTGCACTTTCTGAAGCAACGTTACTCTGAGTGTTTCTTAGAAGTGCTAAACTTCGTTATTGGGCAAAGGATTTTCAAGGAGTGAGTGTCATACTTGTGGTTTCCTATGGGGAAGGAGTGGGAGGTTTTGGAAGGCTGGAAGTGAGTATGATTTCTTGAAGAGTTGTCTGCGAGGCCTTGCATGTGTCTGCTCTACTGTCTCCAGGTAGGGACCAGAGTGAGCTAGATCACAGCTCCTGACAAGGACAGATGCTGCTGTCTGGGTCCATTGAGATAAGAGGTCCTTGGACCTGTTTGGGATGGTAGCTTTGTTTAATAGTCTGTGTTAACCCGCCAAGGAATGTTTTATTTGCTTGTTGGTTGTGTCCCTTTGTGGTTTTGTGCCTGATTTTTAAACTGAATCACATAATTTATTTTTACGTGTAGTTCTTGAAATGCGGGTTTACTAACATCAGCCATTTGCTTTACTGCATAAATGTAATGCAGCTTCACTGAAACAGACATTTTAATTTTTAACCTCAATATAAAACTCGCTACTTTGTTTTTTCTGCTTTTTACTCTCGACCTGCTTTTCTTGCTTGGGGTCCCTGGATTTCTTGTTGGACCATGTGCAGCACATTCTTACGTATCATCCACCGTGAGTGTAGTTGGTGATTTGTGGAGGCAGCTGAACTTTTTGCAGTAGCATTCAGGTTGTGTCAGGAGGTTGTATTTAGATGAGGCTTGGTTGTGGGAGGAGATACTCTCCTGACCAGATTTGGTGAAGAACTTTCCTTTTGTGCTAAAAATTGTATTGCTTCATGATGTATTAGACTGGACTTGTACAAAAACTCACTGCTCAGAGCAGATAACTGGAGTCGTAGTAGGTGTGAGGTTAGTATTTGTGGGAGGTATGTGGGTCAGAAAAATGTTAATGTCCATAAGTTGTTGGGTGTTTTTGTTAAGATGAGGCAAAATGAACTGCTGGATCAGGCCCTGAGGTCAGGGTCCTCTGTGCTCTGCAGGTGAAGGGACAGTCCAGGGGACTTGCCAAATTTTCATCTTCCAGCAGAGGCAGCTCACCTTGCCTGCCCCTTCATTAACTGGAAGGGACAAAACTTGGTGAGTGATGCTTTAAATATTCAAGTTTTGAAATGAATACTTTCATGTTGCTTCCCCCTTTTTTTATTTCTGCGCTTTCAGATTCATTTTCTGCCTCCATGTTTTTTGAGTCTTTCAAAGCTGATGGTGTTGTGCAGTGGGACAGATGGAAGTTCTCTGTTCTTCCTGCTTTTCCAGCACTTCTTTCTAGGACATGGTTTCCCACACTTCTATGTGTGAGCATTATGCAGGGTGGAGAAAGTACCGGGAAGAGGCAGCAATGGGGCTGGGAGGGGCAGCCTTGCTCTTGCTGAGACTTTGTTGAATGGCAAACCTTCTCTTTCCTGAAGAGCTGGCCAGAAACTTCCTTGCTCTCCCAGATAAGAAAAAGCATTGTCTTTTTCCAAATCCTGTAGAAGCAACAGGAAAATACCAAGAACTAGAAAACACCTGCATTTTATCCCCTCTTACAAAACCTTCACGACTTGTTGGCAGCTGAAGGGAAGACCTAGTGCGTGCCTCCGGAAAGGTTTCAGCCTATGGGTATTTTCCTGCATAAAACCTTGTTCGAAGTATGTCAGATCAGCTTATGGAGCAGGTCTGTTGTGTACAATGCACTGGGAACTGCTTTTTCCCCGTAATATAAATGTTTTGGGAGCAAAACGGAGAGTGCAGTTGTGGTGGTGAATCACAGGAGTCTCGTGCTGCTGTGCGCTGTGACCTTCACGCATGGAGCTCTGTTACAGCATGGAGACAGAAACACAGCACAGGTGTTTGCAACAGTGGGCGTGTGCCTTTCCTCTGTATTTATTCTAATTTTGAGCTTTGAGGTCTGCAGAGCTGGGTAAAAAAGGCAAGGGAAGATCACTCCATGGGCGTGGTGGTGGGAAAGTCTTACAGAACCTCTGCAAAATGACAAATTTTGCATCAAACCCTCAGGAATGTAAAAACGTGTAAACAGCTCATCCTTCTCCATCTTTCCGAAAGTACTTTATTTTTACATAAATTCTACCTTTTTCCTATGAATACAGCTATCTCTAATCACAATTCTATGATTTTTCACTCACACATGAACCTAATTCTCAGTTTACTATAGTAGCTTTGAGGCAATGTAGCAACATGTTAAGTATTTGAAAATTCAGAAATTTAAAAACTGGTGTTGAAACTCAGGTTCATACATCAGTATTTAGGCAATGGTGTAGCAGTTGCTGCCCAGTAGTTGCTGTTGTACAATGCAAAATTATTAGGCTTAACAAGAAGGTGTTAAAAAGGTGACCTAGATGAATTTTCAGTTGCCTTCCTGTTTTTAGCACTTAGATTCAAGCTACAGTATGAATGTAAAACTTCCTGTCTAGGTCTCATCAGTTAAAACCTTTCTTTCTGGCAAATGTGATAACGTGTTTCCGCTTATTAATTTCACTGTAAGATGATAGGCTTTAAAAAAAAAAGGTAACAATTGAGACACTGAAGGAGAAAAGTGAGTTTGATATGTGTTGTGTATTTATTTCAAGTGCATAAGCACCTTGATGAAGACAGAAATGTGATATTTTCCCCATTTTTTATTAACTGTCAAAAGTTTTGGGCTAATAATAGACTTAAGTGCACTGTATTCAATTCTGCTTTTAAAAGTTTAAGGTAGGAATTTTTAAAAAAATCAATTTGCTAATAGGCTTCTAATCCCAAATACTCCAGTTTTGTAAAGTTTTCCCTATATTAGAGTTGATAATTTTTTCCTATATGTAAGTTGTTTGTTATGTGGAAGAATTGCCAGTATAATTCTCTACAATCACCATTAGTATTTCTACCCTTCCTAAAATAATGCAGAGAGCTTAAAAATATGGCATATAATCTTTAAAAGCTGCCTAATTTTTTTCAGCAATTAACCAATGCTCAGACTCATCTCAGGCCCTTTTTAAATATCTCATTCTTCTACATGGTTTTACTGCTGACAATGGTTGGATATTTGATAATCTCATCTTTTACTAGAAATTGTGGTTTTGTCTTGAAGTCCTCATGCAACCTCCTGCTTTCAGTTTGAATTTTAAGTCCAAATGTGTTGGGTTTGGGGTTTTTTTGTTGTTGTTTTTTTTTTTTTTTAAGCTTGTTTCCAGCATTTGCTCTGCACCAAAATTCAACCATTTCGACTTTTCCAAATTTCTTTTCCCAGCTGTGTTCTGCTGTGAGTTCAGTCCCGCTCTTCTGTGTTAGTTAACCTTTTGCCCTATAAATATTCGTTAATGGAAATTTTTCTCGGTTGGCTCAGGTTTGTGATAGTCAGTGAGCCAAGGCTGATAACAAAGCCCCAGTGCTGGTGTGCCGAGGAAAGCATTAAACCACAGCTGAACTCCTTAGTGCTCCTGTCTTTACCTGCCCCTATCGCATACCATTACACTTGATTTATCCAGTGTAACGTGAGCCTTATTCAAAGCCAAGCTTGGTTGTCATAAGACCTTCCATTTTCATGCCTTTCTTATCTCTTCTTCCAGCTACATTTTCCCCAGTTCAACAAACAGCTCTTGATGTAAGACTTTCGGAGTGAAAAGGAGCCGGGGACTTAATTTGGGCAACTTGGGTTTGAACGGGACTTAGACAGATAAATGTGGGGTTTGGGGTTTTTTTTTGGTTTGTTTGTTTTGGTTTTTGTTTGTTCTTAATTTTAATCCCTTTTCTTTCAGCCTCTTGCTTTCTGATTTCTTATCTGTGATATTAATGACCTTGCATATCTCAGTACTGGAGATGTCAGCAGTGAGATGCACCATTCTGTAGCATATACTGTTGTCTCCATGTTTTCTTGATCTGCATGCAAATGTCTTGGGAGCCCAACTGGAGTCACCTCAGGTTGGCTTCTGGGGGGATGCGGGGGGCAATTTTACATTTCCAGCAAGCTGAGTACTTAAAAGCTAAATAAACTAGACTGGGCAAAATATGCACAATTCTTCCACAGTAAGTCCCAGCAGGACACTTTCCTCTTCAGACTTTGACATAAAACAGCGCTGATCTTTGTGTTGGATCGAGCTTAGAGTGTGTTAAGCAAACTTTCATTCATGTGCCCCTGCAAATTAAAACAATCAAAGGGCTTAGAGAAACGTAAAACAAATTGCAAAATTGGAAGGTGCTGCTAAGTTCGGGTCATTAAAAATGATATCATGCCTTTAAAAGTCTTTAATTCTTGATGGAGAAATGCAAGATTTCTGTGAAAGAAAATAACCTAAAAAACTAACCATATATATATGTATTTCTTTGTCTTGGGAATCGTAAACCTCTAGGATACTCTTGTTTCATGTTTTAATTTTTTTTCTTTGAAGCCACATGAATTGAAAACTTACTTTGTCAGTTTTTAAAAGGGAAACCTGAGGATCCCCTGTAATCTAATGGGTTCTGTCCTTCCAGTTTTGATTTTGATTTGTACTGGGGCTTTTTGGATGCATCAAAAACATGACTTGCAATCAGAATATGTGTCCTTGTCAACATTTCAGTAAGCAGAGGTCAAACCACAACATGAGAATAACTTACATATTCATAATTGCATAAATTGTCCCAAAAGAAGGTCTTTTATTATATGCTGTCCATTTGCATGCTTAGTTAATAGTTTAGTGGGCACCATGAAGATGTCAGCTGCTTTTTTACTGATGTATTTTATTTTATTTTGCATAATCCTACATACTTTGTCAGACAAGAGAATTAGTGTAATATCCTTCAGCATGATAGGGACATGAGTTCAGTGCCTAAAAGAAGGGATAGTAGCATTGTATGTCTGCTAAAAAAGGAAGATCTCTTTGAAATATTCCGTTCACCTATGCAGATAAAGTGACTAGAGATTCAAGCAGTCCTCCAAACATTGATGCAATGTCACCATATCTATAAGTCTATGAGCATCAGCCTCCAAAACAAACAAAGAAAACCAAACTGGGAGGAAAGAGAAAGTATTTGAAAGATAAAACACTTATTAACAGTTCCTGTACTAAACGTAAGGCAGTTTTTTAACAGTGTGGAGAAAAGAAATGGGGCAGGAAAGTCGTGTGAAAGCTAATGTAAACTTTAATGAAAACTAATGTGGTTTCCATGAATAGCTTTTAGGGGTTTTGGGGAAAAATCCTTTTAATAAAAAAGATAAAATAATAAATACTGTGACCAGTGGTAGTGAGGGCCACAGATGCAGCCATCTAAAGATGAAGAAACCCAGGTGTGATCGCGCCTTGCTTTGGTCCAATTTTTAGAGACATCTTTGTCACCAGTGACTGTGCTACGGGAGTGTCTGAGGGTCTCTGCTCTCTCTAATCAGCTCCATCCTGCCCTGACCACAGAGGTAAAAATTCTCCAAGGTGCTTAATCTGACTACAGCAAAGCTAAACCTGCCTTCGGTTGGAATGGTTGCAATGGTGAATCAGGCCAACCCCTGAGAAGAGGTGACAGAGTTGCAGGGAAGACAACATGTCAGGGATGAAACAAAAAACCCACCTGCTTGTTAGAGAAAGCAAAGACTGTGACTTGGTTTCCCTTTTTTTCATTAGGATGTGGTTTAGCAAAATAGCCGCCGTGTGCCTGCGGAGGTGATGAGCCCCAACCACGCCACAGGGCTTCCCAACAGCTGAGCTGCACAAAGCGCGATATCGTCCGCAGAGCAGATGATGGGCCATAGCTCTGGGGGCAAAAAAAGCAATCCAAGAGGCAGCATGTAACCCCTGAGAAACTCAGGGGCTCTGCCAAAACCCCTGTGTGGGGCAAAAAGCACTTGTAGGAAACAGGAGGCGGGTCAAAAGCGGAGCAAGGGCTGCAGCAGAGCCTGCACAGGTTCATCTTCCAAAGCTCCGCATTTCAGATCTGCTGCCCCGTGTCTGTGCCTCCGCTCATCCCAAGCTCAGCCCCTTGCCAAAGGAAACTAATTTTTATGAATGCCTTGAATTGCAGCCAGGGAATTAACTGCAGGAAATTTTCATGTTGCTAAACGTTAATTTACAGAAAGTGAGTGAGTAATATGGGCTGGAGGGGGGGAAGCTAAAAATTTAAGAGCATAATAAACAACCATCTTGATTTAGATGCCATGTGAGGGAAGCTCTAGGTGTGATCTTCAGGGAAATACTCCATCCTGTAAAGTGCTAATCCTATGAGGATACTTTGCCTTTGGTGGGTATACACAGTGTCTGCACACTGGACCCAACATGTTGAATTTTGTTCCTAAACAACCCAAAAATTAGCTTTGAGCAGTGTCAGCCTACTGTAACAGTGCTGAGTGTCAGAACTTTACACGTGACTTTTCAAGAATCAAAAAACAACTCTGCTGAAGAGGCTGTTTCCTCAAGCTGACTTTCACATTCATTTTTGGCTTTTTTCACTTCTGTTAATTTATTTCCTGCATTCCATTAAAAATGGCACTAACAGGTCAAGGAGCATTAAAATTATTTCATTTGTAAAAAAAACCCCAAACCACTAACAACAACTAAAAAACAACAGCAAAACCTTCCCTGCCTTTGTTGATTGTGCACTTTACCAAAGATTTACATTTTTCACATCTGTTGCCTTCCCATTATTGTTTTCATTTTGCATTTAAAATTGATACGGCAAGATAAACTATCTCCCCATGCTCCCAATGGCTGGAGAAAGGGTAGCCTAATAATACCTCTTATTCTTTTTTTTGGTAATCCAAAAGAATATTAAAACAGCCTTTATTTTTTTATGATGTCACAACTAGTGGAGAGTTTGACATTATCACATTAACTGCTAATGTATAAATGCAATACTAATGTACTAGAATTAAAACATTGTATAATAACCTTCCCTTGGTTCAGCCATTAAAAATACATTAATACTCTGTCCTGCAAATTGGGCCTGATGCAATTTTATTCATCAATAACTGGTTTGTGGGTTTTTTTTGTTTGTATGGATATCTGTGTTTATTTTCTGGAAAATCATTATAACTTTGTCTTTTGCAAAAGAAGTGTCATTAACATCTCAGGTGCACTTACATGGCCTTTATTTTGTTTTTATTTTATTTACAAGAATAGTAGCCAGAACAAGGAAACTCAGTCTCCCTCCTTTTAGCTTGTACTCCATATTATGTTGGCCAGCTTTTTCCAGTGCTGTGTGGTTCAAAATGCCCATTTGTAAAATTAGTATAGTACCTATCTCATGTGCAGATTGAGACTTAATTGACAGATATTTGTAACTGCTTTCACATCTTCCTAAGAGTCACACTACGTGAGTGCAAAGCAGTTGTTGCTGGAACATGAGAACACTGGAGCAAAGGCGTTTTTGGAGATGGGAAGTGGGTTACATAGGGCTTTTTGAGGGGTTAGTATTATTTTTTTTAAACATACTTTGAAACCTTTTTAAAAATCCCTGTTTTGCAGCAGGTGGGGCATAAGATGGCAAAAGACATCTCCCATGTAATAGGTGCCAGTTCTCGGATCCCCCTTCTACAACCTGCATGCATCAAGGTCTTAAAGCTTTTAAAAGCAAGCTCCAAAGACTGCTGGAACAGCAGTGGGCATGTCGAAGCACACTTGAAGATAACAGCTGTCAGGACACAGGAGATGAAAACGCAACCAAGTACACAGGCTACAGGAAGACTTGGCCTTGGGCGTTTTGCTTTCTCTTCAGTAGTTTTTTAACCCTTTGCACTCCAGAAATGATTGTCAAACTTGGGGGAGCACAAAGGAGGAGAAAATCCTTTGTGAGCTGTTTCTGAAAGTTGAAAATACACATGTAACTAGTAAATAGCTGCTGGGTCACCATTATAAAGTATGGGGCTGCTTTTAGACCGCTTGGCTTTTATCTGATTATGAGCAATGTGTTTCCTCATACGGGAACTACCGCCAACCCAATTTTAATCAGCTGCAATTTTGTTTTTACATCTGAATTAGAATAGCTTGGATTGAATGGGAAGTGAAAAGAAATGTCTGATCAGAGCATTTCTACAAAGCAATAACTCTCTTGCTTTAGTTTCATCATGCGTCTCCAGTCTGATACTCTTCATTTTACTTAAATATTACCAGGACTATAGTGCATTTTACATCAGCATTCTACTTGCAAAGTTAAATAAACAGTTCATGAATCATATTGGGAAGTCTCCTCGAAGACCTTGCTCTTTAAAATATGTAAGCACAAGTATGACTCAGATTGGCGATGGAGAATGGAAACTTTCAGTTCTCTTGTTGTCTCGAATCCACCTTGATTTGGGAACAACCAAAAATATTCCTTCCTGATGACTGTTCGGGGGCCTGTGTGAAAAGGGTTGGTGGTATCAGTTACTGCAAGTAAGCAGACACATGTTTGGCACATGCCTCAGCAGAGACCAATATACCTCCCAGCCAAGCTGAGGGACATTAGCAGGACAGCCCTTGATTTGTGGCTAAATTCCAATCTGTGACCCAACAAAGCCTCCTCCCACCACGCCTGTTATTCTTGCACTTTCCACCTGTATTATATCCAGTTAAAATGAAAATGGCTATATACAAGCTTCTGCTGGCATCTGTTCCCATGTCTGTTGTTTGAAACGAAGCTTAATTATCACAGCCCCTTCCTTCATATTTTCTTTTGATTCTCCCAATTGTCTACAGCATTGATATCTAGAGCATAAATGCCAAGGCTGAAACGTGCATTCAATTAGATGACTCTTGACTGACCTACATAACAGTTCATTCATGAGATAATGTGACCTGGAGTCATGGAGATAGAAGCACGTTGATTGAGCTGGGTTGGCTGTGTACACTGCAAACTCTCCAGTGATTGAGGAATCATCTAAAATTAGCCCTATGCTGTACGTTGTTGAGAGCCTTTTCGATCCGGCTCTGTTTCGGTGATATTTCTTTTATGAGATGGGCGTACAATTTGTCACATTGTAATTCTTTAATGTTTAACTTTATTAGCATGAAGTACTTGGGTATCAAATAAAACGAGCAATTAAGTGATTTATGTTTAAGGTCTGCTCTCAGTTCAGGGTGTAGATAGCCAGCCTCCCATGAAGGGGTGAGAGCGTGCTCGGTATTTACCACTTCCTTCAGAGAGCGACAAAATGGTGCTTTTTGAAGATGAACCTCGTTGTGCATGTAAATCCCAACTGCCTATTAGTGCGCCGCAAGTTTAATATGTATTTTTATATTAAAGGTTACTGTGTGTTTGTAGTGAACCACGGGATATTTTCCCTAGCTTTTGCCTACTGCGTTTGTGAACTCGCAGCTTTCAGCTGTGGGGGAAAAAAAGAAGTTAACCAGAGAGCGAATGGTTTCAGTGCAGCGCTTAAGCGACAGTTTTTGTATTACTAAGCCACAAAGGAAGCTCAGATAAAGGTTGTAGGTCGGAAAGAAACCTTGAGGAGCATGCTCGTGAAGTGAGGCGCTTCAAGAGAGGCTGCAGCTGTCACATACAGATCTAAGGGGCTGTGAGGTATTTCAACCATTTTCTTACCCTATCTTGCCTAAAACATTAATTAACAGAATAATGTGAAATTATCTGGTGTCCTCTAGGGCACAAGTTCCTCTATTTTTATTTTTTCTCTCAGTGAGTGTGGTGGGAGCAGTCTGTGCTCTGTCATGTCCAGTTCCTCTCAGATGAAGCTGCTTCGGCGCTGACTGACGAGTGTTGCGAGGAGGACAGGGGGACATTTTGTATAGGGAGGCTTTGTGCTCTTCGAAACACATTGGGGCGCAGCACCACAGTTCTCGAGGCTTTCTCTATTAGTAGGTGCATCTCCTGTTTTTACATGTGCATTCAAAGAGCAGCTTGCTTTGCTGCCTCCTTCTCTGTCTCTTCCGTGTGCTGGTTCAGTGGTTCACTCCGTGCTGACACAGTTTATGATCCTCTCTAGGGGAGGGTGAAGATTAATCAAAAAGCCCAGGAACTGGCTGTCAGCTGTCCAGCAGGAGGGTTCCTGAGAGTCTTTTTGTGAGTTTCCTAGTTTTTTTGGAGTTTTTTTTTTACTTTATGTCGTATAAGAAATAATAAGGAAGTGACAACCTGCA
Source organism: Cephalopterus ornatus (assembly GCA_013396775.1). Lineage (NCBI taxonomy): Eukaryota > Metazoa > Chordata > Aves > Passeriformes > Cotingidae > Cephalopterus > Cephalopterus ornatus. Next base: position 881,783 of record VZRE01016168.1, on the reverse strand, counting down.
CAACAGTAAAAAGGCATTTAATTTATTCTTTCGCTTTGTATGTTTTGCCGTGCTTTCATATGTTCCATTATTTTTATGCTGCATACACATTGTTTGGCTTTGAGTGGAGAAAATGTTAGGTATGCTGGAGAGGGGAGCAGGAGAGAAACTTTTATATTTTGCAGGAGTTTTTGTGCTTCAGACAGACCACTCTGGCTCCAAGCTGAGGCTGAAATTGCACAGGGCCCAATTAGTGCCTGTTACCTTTGCTGTTTGCTCCTGATCGGTTGCAGAGACATAGGTTTAATTAAACAGAAATGGGGATGTGGAGTTAATGTTCATTATAACTAAAATCGAAACAGCTGTTTACCTTGCCAGAGCCTTGTGTGGTAATGTCCATAAATCTCACCTCGAGGAGAGCTCGGAGGAGCCATCCCCCGTACACACGCCTTTCCAGATATTATGTGGTATCACTTTACGTACTAATTTTCGCAACATTTCCTAATCATATTAATTAACACATTAGGCTATAATTCTTATTGTCTACAGAAATTACTTCAATTAAAACTATTAACATATTACCATGATTGTTATATTATTACAACTCGCTTTGTTGCTACTCAGCAACATCTCTAGCAAACCCAAATATTTGAAATCAGCATAAAATTGTCATGGCTGTGCTTTCCCTCTCAACGGTCGGATCAGGTCTCGCTGTAAACTTCCTGAATAAACTCTTGTTTCTGTTCTGGGGTTTCCTCAGTGAAAAAAGATGTGAGAGGCCATGACTGTCCCACGAGCTGAGGCTAAAGAGAGTTTATCTTGATTAGGCTCTGCAGTGCCTAACAGGAGTGTGACCACAGGAACCAAAGGAAGAGTAAATGCTACACTGGAGCAAAAGACAGTAAGGGACAGAAACTGGCCATATCATGCTAAAAAATGTCTAGAGTGTTTTTGTTTATTTTTGTCTTTTCTTGGTCAGAGCTGTGAGTTTCTGGCCTTGGTGTCTTGGAGGAGGAATGAAGGCAATAGACTAGCTTTAATATTGAACATTGTTAGATTCAAAATCATCTTACAGGCAAATGAAACATGCCCCTTGTGTAAAAGGCAAAAATTTGTAATTGAAATCCTAATGGTCTCATCAAAGATTATTATTATTAGTCCAGATCTACTTAGTAAGAGAAAAGAAAGAGTACTATTTATGGGGGAGGAAAGCTTCAATAACGCATTTGAAATATACACATGTTTCTGAGTATCTACCCCTTTCCAAGGTGTTTTGCTCATCCTTACTCCATGAGCTTTAATTTTTGGAGCTGGGGAGTGGTTATGGCAAATAGTCAGATAACAAGGGCTTCATTTGGAGAGTTACCTTCATAGGGGTAGTTTCTTCTTTCTCTTAGCCACGAGGAGCATGATGCTGAGGCCAATGGTTTTGTCATCCTCATTCTGGGTTCTACTTCTGGCTATTTTGATGGGGTTTTTTATGTTTTCTAACATGCTTTTTACACCTTGCCCTTTCTTCCTTAGATTGCAACACCACATCACCCATGAATTCAATATGTGTGCAATGTCTTACATATGTTGGATACTTCTTCTTTCTTACCCTGAAGCCACAGGTTTGCATTTCTTTAGCCAGCTTTAGGTGAATTTTTATAGCCCTGAGGTCTTGAGTGTCAGTCTGTGCCCTGTCTGATACCAGCTCATGCCTCCACTGCTCTGCTCTGTATCATGTGTTGCCTCCTCTGAGTTCTCTGCTCTGATACCACGTCTGTGTTCCTCTGCGCTCTTTTTATTATCTTGGGATCATAAATATTTCATCCTGTGCATAGTAACTACTTGTTACTACTGTCTGTATAAAAATTACACTTAAACCGCATCATTATGCAAAGATAAGCAAAAGTAAAATGTATTAGGCAATAACCACCTGGCCATTAAGAAAATTGCTGCTGCAGCTAAAGCAGCTAAAATGAAGCTCCAGGCTGGGCAATACAAGTGTAGGCAAGCCTGACATGCCCTGAGGATGTGCAGGCTCAGCACGAAGTCTGTGCCCCATTATCAGCACCAGCATCACTGTGTTTACTGGGCTACAGGACTTGAATGTGATGAATGAGATCATTATTTGGGTTTACCCATATTGGCTGGGTGATACAGGATGTCCTTTCTGGTTTTGGGTTTACAGCAACACCTTAAACTGTTGAAATAGGAAGGGAATACTTTGCCTTTACAGAGCAGATGCATATTGGTGTAGTATTAGCAGACAAGTTGAACAAGAAATTTGATCTAACTGAGGTAGATAATTGCTGTCATTACTCTAAGCCATATGTATTCTATTCATCTTCATGATATTGCTGTGAAAAAGCTGTTATCCTCCTTTACAGATAGGTAGTATTTATCTACAGGTGCCCTAGGATGCCTCTACAGTCAATGGAAAGACATTTCCACCTCCATTTTAGTCCACCTGAAGTCTGAATTGCCCTCTAAAATGATTATTTCTCTTCACGGACTAAACAGGAAATCCCGCACACATAAATTTAATAAATCTGAGCCAAAGAGATTAGAGATTTGTCTGCAGCAGATGAGTTTCAGACTCTGTGCTTTCACAGCTGTTACTAGTAACTAGCTTAGCTGAAATTTATTTTATGTATGGACTATATAGGTGACTGCCATAGCTTAGATTGTACTGCTGTTATACACCAAATGAGACGTGTCCACATGGCTGAGTGTGGAATTCAGTTTTCATATTTCAGATGAGCAGATAATGCCCTAATCAGTTCTCCTCTATCTAATGCAGTCAGTGGCACTACTCTGTTCTTTTCAGTTTGGCTACTGCTCCAAACTGTTAAACCATCTGCTGATAGCAGCCGAAAAGATGACAATATAATAAATTACCAGAAAAAGTTAAGATGCCTAACATCTGCTCTCCACCAAACTCGAGCATCTTCCCTGAATTGATGTTCTGTCATGTCTTGACACAGTAAGGGAAGATCCCTGCTCTGAAGCTGTTGCAAATTCAAATCATTTGCAGCTGGACCTACATTCCAGGCACCCATCCTAGGCCTAAATAAGGAATAGCAGTAGAGAAAGGAGAAGACAAAAGCAGGAGAACAAATAGTTTCTCAAAATACCTTAGGAAGTTCCTGGCCCAGGTAAAAGTCCATATCTACTCATTCTTCATTATGATTAATGCAGAGATACCTAATGATGGCAAGCAGAATTTTGAAAGACAGGAATAGAAACTGCTACCTCTTCAGAGCCGTATGACTGTCCTGGAATTATTTTCTGCATAATGTTTTAATCAAATAACAGTTTGCTTAGTAGTATGGACCACATTGATTAGTGCAAACAGAATGCAAACATATTCTAGATAAGATTATGTAGCTGTGAAGGTGCTGGTAGGCAGACACTGTTGAGAAAATATACACATAATATTTACTTAAAACGTTCCTGGAGCCTCCTTTGGTGTTATTAGTCTGTCATGAAAACCTGCAAACACACACTTATCAAAAACTCACTGCAAAACATTAGGCAGTTAGTGAAGTCAAATATACAGGGTGGATGCCATAGCAAAGCACAGTTAATGGTTGAGCTGTGACTTAACTTACACCCAAGTGCAAACATAATTAAATTAGAAAAAGTCCTGAACCAAACGCAGGAGGTGTAGCCTGCTTGGAATGCAAAGATGAAGCTGTATCCCATCCTACTGAAGTAGAACTGTAGGAGACAGAAGTCCAGAGCTGAATCCAAGTTAAAAGGTGTAAGAGAAAACAGTAGATGCCACAATGTTCTACTTATTATTGTGGTACAAACTTGCACAGAATTATGTGATCTAAGAGAACAGACCCCTGGAATGCAGAGCTTATGGAACTGGGTGTGGCACTAACTTGGGTGATTCTCCTTATATTAACTAAATGGAAGTTGTTTTCTAGTTTCCTTTTTTAAGTTTGTTCAAGACTAAAAATATCCTCTTAAGACATGATTTTTCTAAGCATAGTAGTTGATTTCTTCTCTGTTCCTAATTTCTCTCACATACATGGCCCTAGCAGCTGCTTATACAACAAATAGGGGAAGGAGGAGCACTCAGCACACATCCCTGCTTGGCATATCTCCTGTGATTTTAAGCCACCTCAGTGAAATTGCACTGGATCTAAATTCACCTTAAGCAGAAAGATGATCTTTGTAAATAAATATGAAATAATATAATGTAGTTATAATTAATAAAAGAATGCAAACATAATAATAGTGCAAATACCTAAATACTCTAGTAGCCTTCACTATATAGTAGAGCAACTGGATTTGATCCTCGTGAGTATATTCCACGCTGTATTCCCATGAGTCCTGTTCTGCCACAGATCTGTCATCTGTCCATCCATGAAAATCTGTTCCTGCAAGTCTAGATTAGAAAATGTTCCCCCCTGTTTCTTCCTTGTAACAGCATTGTTCATCATTCACTCTGCTGCTTCTCCTTACTTCTTTGTTTCTCCTAATTAGACCTCGGGGCTGCTGGTTTGTGTTCCATAGGACCAGCAAGTTTTTCCTGATCTAGACCTGGCAGAAGCAAGTAGTAAGCAAGTTATATTTTAGCTTATGTGATTTGGCAAGCATGGGCTATGACGTGGTGACAGTGAAATAAGGAGCCAGCAGGTTAGCAGCAGGAGCAGAGAGCATCACAGTGATGGCTAATCTGAGATTCTTGCCATCAATGCACCTGGATGTCTGTCTAGGAACAGACACTCAGGTTTATGTCATACTGCACCAGCCTGGAGAAATCCTGAGGGGTTGCTCAGATGAGCTGCTGTGGTTTGTGTGGACCAGTGCTGTTTGGAAAAGGTGGGAGAGTACACGTCTGTGAGAATGTGTGTGTCCTTGACTGACATATTTAACCTAATGCAGAATTAAAGCTGTAGCTGTCACTGTCTCATCCCAGCATGGTGGCCAGCTGTGCCTGACTGATATAACAGGCTGCTTTCCCTTTTAAAGGTATTATTTATGGCATTATCTTTCAGGGGAAGGTGTGAGAGTGGTGTATTTGGCTGGATAGCAATGCCAGTATGTTTGTCTTCTACAGGGTAGAGGTGATGTTTCTAATCAAGCTGGGGCTGAATGGACTTTGCAAGAGGAGCAAGGTGAGATTTCTAAACAACTTAAAGGATTTGGTTCAGAACAGGCATTAATCAGTCATTAAAAAGCAATTGCAAATACCATTACTTTCTGTCCATCTCTAGTGTTTCTCAAGCATGTCCCTGAAAGCTCGACACCATTCTGCAGGTTTAGCAGTAATTTGAATGCAACAAATCGTACCTGCAAAGCACAGATGTTGAAAGCTGAAAAATCTGAAGGTGCCGTATGTTTCCTGTAATTGAAAGCAGGTGCCCTGAAGGAAGCGGAGATTCTGTTTCAGTTTATGAAGTATCTAGTTGGCAGAGCAGGCTAAAAATACCTGCTAAAACTTCATTCACTAGGACTGGATAAAACAGATTAAAAGTGCTGTTTTGCGATAGCTCTCAGGGGCTTAAACGAGGGATGGAGGTCCTGTTGTATCGGGCAGCACAGACAAAAGGAATTGAGTCACAGAGTTTGGTTTAGTGAATGACTGTAACTAAGTGTATTTAAAGGTTGGGATGAGCGGGAAGACCACGATACATGGACCTGTTGGTGTGAGTCCAGAGGAGGCCACCAAGATGGTTAGAGGGATGGAACACCTCTCCTAAGAGGAAAGGCTGAGAGACTTGGAGTTGTTTCTTCCTGGAGAAGAGAAGGCTCTGGGGAGACCTTAGAGCACCTTCCAGTACCCAAAGGAGTCCTGGAGAGAGCTGAAGAGAGACTTTCGACAAGGTCATGTAGTGATAAGACAAAGGGAAATGTCTTTAAGCTGAAAGAGGACAGGTTTAGATCAGATATGTGGAAGAAATTCTTTCCCGTGAAGGTAGTGAGGCACTGGAACAGGTTGCCCAGGGAACTTGTAGATGCCCCATCCGTAGAAGTGTTCAAGGGCAGATTTGATGGGGCTTAGAGCAACCTGGTCTAGTGGAAAGTGTCCCTGCCCATGTCAATGGGGTTGGAACCAGATGATCTTTAAGGTCCCTTCTGAACCAAACCATTCTATGATTCTAGTATATGATAACCCTGCCTTGTACAGCTCTGAAACCAGTCCCAGCATCTCCAGCACTTTGGGTCTATTCCACTTTGCATTGAGGTGGATGCTGCATCCCAGTTCTGCATCTCCCAGTGGTCCCACTCCTGAAGACTCGTATTGTTGCTTCAGTGAACGCTCAGTGTGGTAGGCTGCCAATCTATCTCTTTCCTTCGTCATTGTATATAAACAATCCAGGCCTAAAAATTAATAAAAGCTTTGAAAATTTATGCTTTTGAGGATGACTTTCTGGGAAATAGCCTGTACAGTGAAGCCTGCAGGATAATGAACAGGAGAGAAGTGCCCAGTGTGTTCTACCTGTGGCTCCACCTGCAGAATTCACAAGGCTTTAGGGAGGGCTTTTTTGTGTGTCTGTGCCTCAGTTTACTTACAGACAGTGGTAAAAGCTCCAAGGGTCTTTTGAGAATTATTCAGTCAATGTTTGTAGAGCTTTTTTTTGCCTGGTTTGTGGTACTTTTGGTACATGTAAGAGCCAAATGTTATTACCTCATGAGATTTAGCAGAATTGTATTCAAGCTGAACATAGCCTGTGCACCCACAGACAGAAAAACAAAATAACAGCAAAGCACCCCAAATCATTAAAGTTTACTGATGCTTCCAGCCTGCTTTGTAATGATGCAGTTTGAGCAAGCCAGGACTATATCCCCTTCTGTTCTGTGTTTTGGTGGCTATAGCAAGCACAGAAAGACGAAACAACTTTGATCAAAACATTTTTCAACTCTTTCTCTAATGAAACAGATAGTGCCTGGCACAGCATCGTTGTACAGTTATTTTGTCTCCCTCAGAATACTTTTTTTAAGTTCTGAAAGTGCTGACTGACCTCTGTGCACCAGACTCAAAGCTCTTGCTCCGAGTCTTGGACTGCCATTTAATGACTCTGCAGCACTTTCACTATATTCTTTCTCTTTGTGTTGTCCACATTTTTTTCCCTACTTCAGTACTAGGCAGACATTTTCTAGGACTTTTTCTTCTTTAGTTTATCAAACCACCTGAAAGAGAGAAAAAATGTCCTTTGTTCACTTTGTGACAGAGAACATAGATTTTGCTGAGAAAATAGTGAATTATGTTTACCACCTTTTTCTAATGGACAAGAACAGATAGGAAAACTTAAGGGGAAAAAAGTGGAAGAAAAGGCCTGATTTTCAATATATATTAGTCAGTTTTTCATTCTTTTTGACAATCTTATTTAATGGACTTAATATTGAATCTTAATTCCAGCCAGAATTTTAGAAACTAGGAATTTAATGACTGTCCCCATCATTTCTCTCTGTATAGCTCTCTATACATGAAAGGTCAATGTCAGTCAGACCTTACCATTTGGCATGAAGATGAATATAGAAGCTAAAGAGGATTTAAAAAATACATGATCTGGCATTTGAAACTGAAGTCTGGCAGTTGAGTCCTGCTTTTATTCCTTTATCTGCTGGTGACTTAGCATTTCGTCTCTGATGGGGTGTGTTTACAGATTTATTATTGTCTTTTTGTCCTACTGTACAGCAGTGGAGAAAGTCCTGCAGGGTCTAAGTCGGATTTTTAGGTAGGTTGAAGAAGTGTCTGGTTGATGCTACCACTCTCCCTAGAGACATTTCTGTGCAGCGAGTATATAAAATGGGGTTAATACCCTGCACACCTCACAGAACCTGAAAGAGAAGTCCATTTACCTAAAAATCTTTGTCAGGGATGTCTGGTCCCCGTGTTTCTTATTATTGACTGTAGAAAGAAAGGGAAAGTGTCTGGGTTACTAATGCGGTGTTTACCGAGGCTTCTGTAGCGCAGTGAAATCCATCTGATTTTCCCATCTGTGAAACATAGGTTATGTCTCACAGTGGAATCATGATCCTTATTGCTTCTGTGTTCAGAATGCCTGGAGAAAGGAGGCAAAGTTAAAAGACAAGGTGGTATTCCAATCAGTGTGGTGTTTGCTCTGAAAACTGCGATATACAGCCTGAAAGTATAGGACAGGTGCAGACATACACAGAATGAAAAACCATATTTCTTTCTGCAGTAGTGCTTTTAGGTGGTATTGTTGGGCATCTCAGGAAAGCAGTTGAATATTTCCAGCCAAGTCCTGGCAATATCCATTTTAATGTACACAGCAAAGGTGAAGGGACCTTTGTTTATGATTTGAATATTTGCAAACAGCTGGGGCTCTGTGCATAGTCCCTCTGCATCTGCTGACTTGCTGTTTCCTTTAGCTGGTCACTTTTGATAATTGTTTTAACTTTCCAGTTGAAAAATACATATGTATTATATATAGCTTTATTAGGCATCATTGAAGAGTCAGCAGACAGCTGAGTTTGATATAACCTACACTGAGCTTTCTCCTCTGTTTTCAGATACAGAGAAATGGAGTATCTACGTTCTTAGGATGGCTAGGGTATCAGGCACTAGGAAATATCCACCACTTCCTACATCTATTATGTCATATGCAGAGAACAAACATCTCAATCCCTACTTGCTGTGAGTCACTATTTGTAGCAAAGTGGGACAGGTTTTTTGAATGAAGTCTCAGATGATCTGGTGATCTTTAGCCTCAGCAAGAAAGTTGCTCTTCAGTGGTAGGTGATTTATCAAACTCAAAAAACTTTGATACTTTCTATCCTGTCACATAAGACTGAGCTGCTGCAGAGGTGCAGGAGATAAGGTTATGCTGTCCCTGGAATTCACTTGTTTCTTATTCCGTGATATTTCATCCCTTCGTGATGTAGTGGCTTTCCGTTGTCATTTTCTTAAGGTATTGCTCCTGCTGCTAGTCGTGGTAGTAGGATCATGTGATGGCTGAGGTTTGAAGGTCCCTCAGGAGATCTCTAGTCCAACCTCCTGCTCAGAGCTGGGTCAGCTGTGAAATCACACCATGTTTCTCCTGGTTTGATACAGCTGTGTCTTGACAGCCTCCCAAGATGGAGACTGCAGAGTGTTTCTGGGCTACCTATTCCACTGGTTGACTGTCCTCATGGGGAAAATATTTTTTCCTTCTATCCAGTGAGACACTCTTCTTTTAACTTGTGTACGTTGCTTGTTGTCTTCCCACTGTTGTGCCGTGCAAGGGACCTGGTTTTGTTCAGCCTCGAGAGGAGAAGGCTTCAGAGGAACCTTTGTGTATTTATGGGGGGATATTGAAAAGACAGGGACAAGCCTCTTATATTGGTGGACATTCCTGCAGCATTTTGTCAATGAAGGTTGGTCTGGAGTTGTTCACACTTTGAGAAGTCTTTGGAAGAAGTGGTCTCGTTTCTGCCTACTGGTGGTGTGTGTGAATTTAAGGGATTCTGTCCCCCCTTCTAGCCCCTGACTTAGGGAATTGGTTCTGCATTGCACAACGTCTTGCGTGTCTCATGACTGAAGCTGCCTTAGTCCTTTGGGCATCCACAATCCATCGGCAGCCTGCTAATAGATGCAGTGAGATGTGTTCTGCTCCAGGTTTTCTAAACAGATATAACAGGTTTCCCCTCAGTTGCTAACGCTGCATACACGAAAACAGGAATGGTTGTCTCCATTTTTGCATATGTCTGAATTTTCTCTGCGAGAGCTGTCTCATGTCAACTTATTGCCTGAAGTTATACAAATTACTGCTACAAATGGTTAACACTTAAGGAAATGGGGAAATTGTTGTTCAGACGGTACCTATCAGTCTGGGTAGCAAGTACACAAAAACTTGTTTCATTGCAAGGCAGAGTAGCACCCAAAGGCAAAGAATTTCATCGGTGTTCTTGAGCTATTTAATAACATGGTTTTTCTTTGTTTGTTTTTTTAAATCTGCCAGTAAATACACATCTATTTGAGCTAACTTTTTAAAAAAATCATTTGGGACTATGCTGTTATTTCCTTTTTGTGTATCCTCTAGGTTTTTGCAAATTTTTTTTGGTAATCTTAAAAGAGAAATGAAAGCACATTACTGTCAGGGCTGACTCTCTAATTTATATTTCTAAATCTTACACAGCCCTGTTCCCCAAGCATGGCAAATTACTTAGGTACCAACTCCAGACCTAAATGAAACAACCATTTGCTGTATGCTGCTTCTGATCCAAATTAAAACTAGTACTTGTAGATATTTAATGAAAGTAATATCCTTTCCAGTCCTTTCAAAGGACTTACTACAGTTCTAATTTTTAGATGTTTGTTTCTACAGCTAATGCTACTTGTGCTGCATCCCGAGCACACCTGCAGATTACACAAAACCAAAAAAACCTCTTCACCAAAGAGGAGTTCATCTTCTGAATCTGGAGGGTCATGAAAGTAAGGAGTGGGGAGTAGAGAAAGAGGAGCATTTGAGGTTTTACGGCAAATTATTTTCCATGAGACAGACAGAGGGCTTCTGTTCCTGGAGCAATGTGTAGTAGCTAGACTGATGCATTTTAACTTAATATATGACTTAAAAAAGAGGATTAAAGCTTTTTTTACAGCTATTTAAATTTCAGTGCTATCTGGGTAAAAGCATATGAACAGCTTTACAGGACCAAAATGAATGTTGACCCAGCCTAGTAGCCTTATTCCACAGAAGCCCATAGAAAATGTATAAGTGAAAATAAACAAAATAATGGTGAAAATGCTCAAGGATTTTATTCTTTTTTTCCCTTAGCCTCTCCCAGATGTTTTCAAACTGGAACATGGTGACCCAAACCTGAAGTTGCATCTACACATTTGTTTTAAATAGATTTTGCTAAATTTCTTTTCCACCAGGGAAGAATTTTGTGGGTCCTTTTAGGTCTTCATACACTGGGCTATTTTGAGGGAGAAGAACTAGATATATTTTCATGATATCACTGTTTGCTGCTACATTATTATACCCCTCTGTACACTAATAGTGCTGAGTTATTAGCATCATCCCACACATTCTGTGTTGGTGCCAGCAGGGTGAATCAGAAAAACATCTGCCTGGGAGGTAGAAATGTGGTTTTATGTATGAATAAGTAAACATGAAAGCTTTACACCTTCTGATTTGAACTCACACCAGAGAGCACAGGAGAGACCTGTGAATGGCTGCAGTTGGGAACCAGCCCTTGTGCAAATCCCATGTGGGGAGGTTGGAAGGGATAAGGTGTCTGTCCACATCAGTGTTAATGAAGAAGAAAATTGGCAGAGCAGCTGCTTCCTCCAAGAGTAAAGCTACGGATGTTGTGGCACTGGGATACACATGCTGTTATTCCCTTAGCATTCATGAACTACTTTGCCATTAATTTAGGTCTGTGTTGCATTGCTTGAACTTAAATTCAGTGCTGGGAGAATATGTAAGGTGACATTGAGGCTTCCCCCTTTTTTTTTTTCCCCAGTGCCTTTTTTTTTTGGTTTTTGAAATATTTTAATTTTTTTCCCGTCAGGATGAATGGGGTATGTTAAGCATGGTGACTTCTGATGGATATGCAGCTCGATGACATTGATGGGGAGATACAGGATAGGAAAAAGGCTGCTTAAAATAAACGAGGAGCAACTCTTGAATATTTTTATATTCAGAGAAGTGCATCTACTTGAATTTCCCAGAACACGCTGAGCTTTTAGTAAATATCTTAATAGGCTCAGGGGTCACAGTGATCCTCCTGTTGATACTATGAAGTTTTCTGGCAGCTGACACCTCTCCATGGAAAAGCAGGAATGTCAGCAGGTGAAAAGCAGCATTAGCATCTTGACAGATGCGTGTTATAACAGCATCTTTAGACAGGCTTGGAAGTAAAACAGAGCTCGTGTGTTTCTTAAGAAAGTTATTTTTTGCCACAATTACTTGAGTTTGAAAAGTATTGTCTTGAAAGGCCCCCATGATAAAAATCAGGTCTTCCAGAGCTGGCTGCGCAGCCTTTCAGGAACAGCCCAGGGCTCTGTCACTCAGTTCCGCCCGAAGCTTGCATTATTAAGAGCAAGATGGAAACAGCATTCCCTTTTCTCTTTAACCCTGTCCCACTTTATCTTTTTATGCATTTAAAAATATTGCATTGTATACCATAATAGGAAGTTCATCAGAAACCTGACAGATAAGAAATCCTCCACCCAGTGAGGATGCTGTACAAACAGCAGAGCTGTAAGTATTTAGCAACATCGCAGTAGCCTTGTTCCACATTTGCAATTAATACACGTCTGTGTTTGCATTTGTTATAGGACTCTTGACAGCACCAACATAACAAGAAAAACGAACAACCTGAGTAATAAATCTCTGGAGGCATTCAGCAAGTGCCATAGGGCTCATTAATCTTGATTATTCCCCATAATAGATAACTTCACAAATCATCTATTCTCCCCAATCATGCACATAAGGATAATGTATATGTAATAGCCTCCCGTACTGTAAAACCCCAAATAGAATTTCATTTTTTAAATATAAGTCCTGACAAATGCAAGACAAATATTTATAGAAAAAGGATGGGTATGAATAACAATTAACTGGACTGAAACAAGTGGGACAGAGACTGTTCTGAGAAGAAGGTGACATCTTTTTTTGGGCTTGTTGGTGTTGGTTTGTGGGGGGTTTTCCCTCTAATTTATAATGTCTCTATTTGAATCAAGGAATTAATTTATTTACAGCCTGAAGTAGATGGGGTTTTCTTCCTGAGAGTTTTGGCTGGAGAGATAAAGCAGTCAGCAGCTGCAGCCTTCTTTAAGGAATGTAGACAGGACAAAATAGGAGCAGCTAAGAAATACTCTGAATTCCAAACAATTTAATATTTATAATTTATACTACTGATTGCTTCTTTTGCTCTTCCCGAAGCCTTCCTTTGAAAAGCGCAAGAGTTACCAAAGAAAACCATAGCTCTGATTTGACGTGGCCTTCACCTGTTTACCAGCTTTTCTCAACTACAACTTAAATATGCCAGCATAAAAGATCTGTGAAAAACATATTTAGAGTTAGACTGTATGTGATGCTTTCAATAAGAATAGCAGAGGTGCTAGAATACCCTTAGTTGGGGGCTATGCTTCAGCTCAGAAATACCATGATTTCCTTAAAACTTATTTTTCAAACAACAGGAAATATAGGAGACTTATTAACTTTTAAAAAATATACAAAATACTCTGGTTTAAATGCCATCAATATTAAAAAAGGATAAGCATGTGGAGTGAGGAGGACAATAAAAGAAATTTTTTTTTTTCTACAGAACCGGACCAGTACCTTTTATATTTTTGTGACTGTAGTGACCTTAACCCGATGCTTAAGAGTAAGTTCTGCTGATTGAAGTTTCAGAAGTGTAAAGCTGTATTCACAGCTGATCCTTCCTCTTACACAGTATAAAGCAGGAGATTTGATTGCCCTCTCATCTCTGCCCACACACCCATTTTGCCACCTTTCTTCTCCCTCCCTCCACCTATCCAGACGCTCTCAAAACCCCAGGATTTTGTTCTGTGACCTAGGGCAGCAAAATAGCAGTTTTGTGGGAGTGGATGAAATTTTACAGAGTAACAACTGAACAGCTTTAGGGTGGGATTCCTCTTGTTCACTGTCCCTCCTCCAACCTTTGTATCAAGTACTCAGGATTCATTTCCTTAAAATTTAATAGAAAAGAGAACTCATGCATCAGTTTTCAGAGCTGAAGAAGGAACAGCCTGAGATTTGGATCTATTTCAAGATCTGCTGTGCACAGTATTTGAGCAATCCTGTTTCTTTAATTGTTTTGCATGTGAGTTCATCATACCTACCTATGAAGTATCACAGTCTTTTAATAGCCTACACTGCATGTTGTGTCTCTGTTCCTAAATACATCCATGTTAATCACATCCACAGGCAAAGTGCCTTCTGGCAAAGAGGTGAAGACTGGGTCTTGACTCTAAGAAGTTTTAATAAGAGGAGGACTTTTGTGTTGAGACCTTTATTTCTTCAGACTTCTGCAAAGAATTTTCTATGACAGTGTCAAACAGTAGTGGATTTTGTCCTGAATTTTTTATATCAGCACAGTCTAGTTATTTGAAATACAGTTTCAAATCAGGATGAATGGGTTGTATTCTTAACTGTCTGCGAAAAATTCAAATAACTCCCTTAATCTCTCTTGGCCTCAGTTTCTCCCTGTATAATACTAAACTTATAATGCTTCACCATCTTTGTAAAATGTTCCACAGTCGTCTGATGAAAGGAATTATTTTAAGTTCAAAGTGTTACTCTTAATGAAAGAATAAACTTGCTTATTCTTGAAGAAATACTTTATATAAACATCAAAGAACTGTTTGTACCAAGTGTTTAATCTGCCATAAGGTGCTCCTGTGTCTCAATTAGCAGTATTTTCTCATTCGTTTCTCCACGAAAAGGAATGTCTTTGGTGATCTGGATGCCATGTGATACAACTCCATCAATGTCAGTATGTGGGGCAAACTAAGTTGCAGTGTTTGATGTTGGCCATAATTACCTATTCTGTACACAAATTAGCTTAGCAATGGATGCAAAGTGATAAGGAGTCACTTGTAATCATTCTCCCTCCACTGCCCTGCCTGGCTGATTTCTCCAAAGAGCCAGGAGTCAGTGCTGGAGAGCAGCTGGAGCTTTGCAGTTGAGGTTGTGATCTAATGGGTTTACTGGCTGATTTTCATGCCTGGACCCATCTTTAGATAATGCCGCTTGCAATCACCTCCAAAAGTGGGAGCATCCTGGTCTTTTGTTGAGGGAGATTATCAAAATATAGGGATTGTTTCTTCAGAAGTTAATACAAAAGGCCCCTTACCTGTACATGTCTATGGGGTGCTGTGACTGCCCCTGAGCAAAGAGTCTTCTCTCTGGTGGAAGTGGATTGAGCCCCTTTCCCTGTAGACGTGCTGAAACTGCGGATGCTTCTTCTGGAAGTATGGAAGAGAACACTGAAATGCAAGAAGGCCCACACAGTAGAATAGAAGGTGGACTTGATGTACCTTGTCCCTCATCTGGGTTGAAAAGGAATAAACACCAAGAGTAACCGGTAACCATGGGTAATATGGATCCTGAAGGACCAAATTTGTGTTGTTTGAACTGTCTGACTCTGATACTGTTGGCTTTTTTGCATCTTGAAAAGGCATTAGAAAGCTTTTTTTTTTTTTTTTTTTGTTACGCTGATTCAGTGATACAAAAGGGGACACTGACCCTTCTGGTTTAAACTAGGATTACCGGGCTTAAACTGGCAAAGAATAGAGTTCAGCAAGGCCAGGATATGAATATCACAGGACATCTTTGCATCTGTTTAACTGATGATGGAAAGAGAGAGGACAACACGGTATTAAGGCATTTTGAGTTCAAGTACCCAAACGGTTACAAGGAAAAACTGGTCTCCCTCCAAGCCTTGCTAGAGGTTAATGCAGGAGGGATCATTTCCATCTTCCAAGATAACATCTAGTATTGTGAAGAGGCAGCACTTCACAGCCCTTCCAGTGGTATCTCCTTTTACCTGAAAAATCATCTCCATAAGCACTTTGCCAGTGCTGCCCTGCTTCATTCAGTGGGATCAAGTGACCAAAACCCTGTTCTCAGTGTAAACAGAAAAATACATTAGCTGGTTATTTTTAAGTTGTTTGGAAACTTGACAAGTGAAAGCAACCCTAAATACATCCAGATTCAAAAAACACTACCCCGAGTATCTGAAATAGAAGTTGTAGTTGTGACAGACTCCCAGTGATCACATCTCCGGAGCTGAAAAGAGGAGAAACACGTGGTTAAACTCAGATGCCCAGTTTAGAAATACATTTATATATGCTCTCAGTCTCTAGACTAGGACCTTATGGAAAAGAAGTTTATATAATGCTGTTTCCATTATAAATAGAGACTAATCTTCTCAAAAAGTCTCTTAATACTGAGTGAACAAGTAAGTTTAGTACTAAAAACATTCTCAGTGCTTCATTGCGTTGGCTTTACAATATCATTTGCACGTCAAATTATATTTCATCTTATGATTTAGTAATGCCAGAAGTATAGATCTAATTCTCTGTCTCATGATACCCTTAAAGATGGAAGATTGCTTTCCATAGAGTGTAAAACTCAATTTGTAGTCATGTGTATAAAACATGACTTTATGGCAGATTAGCTTGCTGTAGATTTAGTTCTCTCTGACAGTGAACTGAAAAATATTAGCATTTCACTGAACACAATATTAATGGCAAGAAGAGAGTATTATTGTAACATAGAAAGTAGAATGGGATTTTTGAAAGTAGAACCGATAAGCAGAAGAAAATGTATTTAGAGATTTTCAAGGAGTTCAGGTAGAGTTGTTTTAACTTTTTTTCTTTTCCTCGACTTTTCTTTCCCCTCTTTGTGACTCATTTTGAGAAACAAAAGTATATTTACAGTTGCCAGACAGACCTCCCAATGATTTTCAGTAAAACAGCAGTTATAGTAACGGAGGATACCTTTTGGCCATGTATGTTTCAAGTGACTTTAGTAAATTTGAATTTTTAGATATATTTAAGGGCTTCCTTTGCCTTTTTCAAATGTCTTGCGTGGCAGTCAGATGTGGTGTTTGATTTTTCTGGTGGAAGGAGAGGGTAGAAGCATAAGATTAGAGTGATTGTTTCTGTATGGCTGTGATGGTGGTGTAAGGTGGTGATGATGGCGCCAGTTTGTTGAACGTCACCTCCTGGGTGTGACTGGCTGTCCCTTGGAGTGCTGAGTACTTAGAAATGAGTCCAAGCCGAATAATTTGCCACTAAAACCATCACGTGTTGCACTGAGGGTTTTAATAAAAGAGATGGAAGAAGGAAAGGAAAAGGAAACCAAGCATACACTATAATTAAATGGCAATCAAGAGGAGGATGTTTTACGGAGAGTGCTGCGTGCTATTTTGTATCCTGAACTTGAATTTTTGCAGCCTATCTTATATGTATCTGCCAGAGTGATCCACCATGTTTATACAGTCTGCTTTTATAATGTGGGTGATAATAATGAAATTCTTTATGCCTAACTCAAAGCTAAAATATTCAAGATACAAACGATGCAGGAGGGCAGAAAGAGCATTGCGACAATTTAGCTGCAGTTGTAGAAAGGTTCCCCATGCTTCTGTTTTAACTGAATACTTTTATTTATTAATTGTGCTCATTTTAATTCCACAGAAAGTCAAATAACGATGTGTGAAAACAGCATAATTAAGCTTTGATAATTCTGCAGAAGTAATAACTGAATTCGATCTGCTTTTAATCTTTCAAGCTATTAATTGTATCTATCCCTTATTCCTACAGTTATCTCTTTTCTCATTCAGTTCTCTTTGATTAACAGGCAGTAGAGGTCTACCTGCTTTCCTGGGTCAGATACAAGCTCTGCTTGCTTTTAAAATACCTTTCAGTGTGATTACTGGTCTTTTGTTTCTATTCAGGAAAGCATTTAAGATTTCAAATGAATTGCTAAATTATCCCATTCTTTACAGAATATTTTCCACTTATTTCAAAGATTGAAAATTAGGTGTGTGCATGTTCCTATTTTCACTAATTTTCTTTCACTTTTAGCTACATCTTATATAGCGTGGGACTCAGTCCTAGTCCTACAAATACGCATGGGATTAGTTTTTCTCACCAGAATTGGTTTTCTTGCTATTGCTTTTTGCAGTCTCTGAAGGACCTGCTTGGCAACACACAGTATATACTACAGGGTTGCACTTGATGCAGGACAAAGCTTGGTGTACAGTCAGAGCAGGGTGTCAGGAATGGAAGGGAAAACTGGTTGCAGCCCCGTGATTACCATTGCAATGAGGCAGAAATTAGAGGGGACAGAGGGACCTGTCTAGTGTGACTTTCCTTCCTCTGTCTATGTCCCCTGTCCCAGGCCGCGTTGGGGAGCGCACACAGCCTTTCCCCCAGAAAAAACTCAAAAATAAAAGAAACTTGTTGTACAATCTGGTGTTTGACTTGTGCAAGAGCTGAGCACGCGCCCCACGCAACCGTCACTCAGGTTTGCAGTGCTCGTTTGTGCTTCATGTACCTGTGGTCGCTGTCTGGCTCCACGACCCAAAGGGAGCTGATGTCATCACAGCCTTCAAAACCAGCCTGCTTGACTGCATCTGTCCTGGATAGGGTTTGTCATCTCCTTCCTCATGGCCAGTAGAGCTTCTCCCTTTGCAGCACTGTCTGTTGTGGCAATGATAAAAATGCATTTCGGGAAAAAACATGGCCAAAAAGATACGTGTGCTATAAAAATCCCAAGGATGTCTTAGCCTCGAGGGGACTGTAGTGATGCCAGTTGTTAACCCTCTCAAGAAAAGCATTTACTGAAACGTCAACATTTATTTTAAGCTGTACAGGCCAGGACAAGTACTGAGGGTTTCCTGTGGTTCATCTGACTTACTGACATGTGCTCAAACTGTAACAGCCGAGCCCACCAGAGGGCTGTAAACAGGCAGGTAGTCTTCAAAAATATATCTCACTCCATTGTGGTAGCAATATCTGTATGTCTCAGATTCCAGAAAAATCCTCTGTCACCAAATACTCTTCTCTGTGTTTCACACTTTACACAGAGATACACAGAAAAGACGTCTTCATGTTATGGGCTGTGGTAGAGGAAAAGAATATCTATGTCTGCCCACCCAGAGCAAGGAAACCACCCTTGCCCACACACTCCTATTAATAACAGCTTAGATGTTGTTACTACAGGGTGCAAGTTAGATGTTGTCACT
The DNA here is from genome assembly GCA_013396775.1 of Cephalopterus ornatus. Classification (NCBI taxonomy): domain Eukaryota; kingdom Metazoa; phylum Chordata; class Aves; order Passeriformes; family Cotingidae; genus Cephalopterus; species Cephalopterus ornatus. The sequence continues at coordinate 863,126 of VZRE01016168.1, read as the reverse complement.
GCTTAGCACAACAGGTTTTTACTTTGCATGCAAGGATCAACTTTTTCACATATGAGTATTTAGAAATACATGTATGTGTGCATTTTTGAAGGGCCCTCGACATACCTGAGGCAAGCACCTTTTGTCCTAACAGATAATGAAATTTGGGCATTTCTTTAAAGCCCTTAGAGATCCCTTGAGGCTTTAAAGGTTATTTGTAGAAATTGCAAAAGGTATTCCAAATATTTTTTAAAAAAAGACACGGGATTTAAATAGTTAATGAATGCACATCATTTACCTAAACAGTGTTTTTATAGATCTTTGCAAATATGACATTAATTAGGGAAAGTAACTAAAGCTGAAGTGCCACAGAATGTTAATCCTCAGCATCAGTAATTAGCTGTGGAGGAGAATTTTTAAAAATGTTTCCAGTTTATATCATTCTGTTTTGGAAGAAACACAAATATGTGGGTTGAATTATTAAGAAAAAACAAATGTGCCTGAAATAAAAAACCCTTCTTGCTCGCTCTCTCCCCATGCCCAGACAGATGTGCTGGGTGTCCTGTGCACCAGGTGGAGGGAATGTCTGTCAGTCCAGCCAGGAGAGGATAACACTTCATCCTTATATTTCCAAATGGCCCTGAGACCAGGCAGTGCAGACAGCTGCTCAGCAATTAATTTGATTGTGGTTTTAACCAACTGGTAAAGGCATCTCTTTGACTCTCTCCCTCCTGCATGCCCTGATAATTGTTTTGTTTATCTGCACAATTTGACTCGCCACAGCGGGCAGTGGAAGGGCCGTCTGCGTTGTTTGCCTTCTTAAATTGTTAAATGGAATGACTCAGAAGTTTCAGGAAATTAATTTTTGTAGTCCAGATATATGGTGAAAAAAAGAAGGCTTTGAAGTGGTGATGTCAGTGTAGCCACTCTGAAATTCATGAATCAGCCGTCGCAAGATTTTCAGAGGCTTAAAAAACTGAGAATTTTTTTAAATAGTTGCATCCTTTTTAGTTGCCTATTGATCTGAACCTTAACAATTCATGTCACTCCAAGCTTTATTCAACGGCCGTTTTATATGAAAATGAAAGCCAAGATACCCATATCAATAGGACTTCAGGAATCAGAGCTTTTAAAATAAAGCATAGCATTATTATTAGACTCATATTAAAATTGTGATAATAGCTAGTGCTACCTATTCTTTTCTCTCTTTCTCTTTTATTTTTTTAGGATGATTAATTTAACAGCTACTGTTGAAATAGCCATAAACAATTTAATAAACCCAGTAAAACTTCAGATGCTTCTTTATTATGCATTTAAATAGGATTCTCAACCTCTTGAGTCCTACTCTACACTCTTGAATGCTGCTAAGCAGTGCCATTAAAACAGCAATACTAGGAGACCATTCTCATTTATGGCCATTGTAAAATGGGGGGGCAAAACACTGGTTTGGATTCAGTTTGAGAGAGGTAGGTTTCTACAATAAATGCTAAAGAAAATAAAGATTTAAACTGTATTCCCTGAGGTTATCAAATGGTTCACTTTGCCCTGTTGGTATATGTTAGTACTGTCTCTGACTTCCTATGTTAAGTTTGAACACAGGTTAGGAAATGTTAAAAAGGGATCTTACTACCTAGAAGACAGTCAGAATTGTGGATGAAGAGTAGTTACGTCTTACTGAAATATCATTTTTCTGTAGTTTGATTTCTTTTAAGATTTCGTGTCTTTCGTTAGTTAAGGATGTCTAAGAGGAAAAAGTTAATATATTTTTATTGTATGCTTATGAAAAAAGGCTTTGAAACTATTTGAAAATAGTCTTTCAAGGTGTTTGATAAGAATTTATACCTTGTCTAAGGTCTGGAAATTCAGGCCTTAAAGCTATTCCATTAGTTGAAACACGTTATGCAAGTTCTTACATATCTTACCCTCATTTTTGTGGTACGTATTTGTAGGTAATAACTTAAGCTGAGTGACAGCCATATGAAATGTGAAGCTGTGGTTTTCTCCCTAGGTGAAAAAAGGTGAAGTGTCTTGTGGGCTAAATTGGTAAGGAGTCTTTTTTGGGGGAGTGTGGCCAGGGATTACTGACGAAGAGTGCAAGTGGGCACTACAGCTCACTGCTGCTGCCTCCGAGAAGTCAGCTGTGATTCCTGTCCCCTGCAGTGTTGCCTTACATTTTTCAGAGGGGTTCTGCTTCAGTGATGCGGCTGGAAAACAGGGTTTGTGATCAGAGAGTGCAACAAAACCACTGACTTTCTGTTTCCGATTAAGAAAGTCAGGAGTTGCTGAGTTCTTTATCCATTGGGTTGAGAAAGTAGATTTTCAGAGATGGCTGAAAAACAGCGCTTGTGTCTCTTGATAGATCCTTCCTTTTGTTGTTCTGCACAGTGACAAGCTGATTAAGAACAAATTTTTAGAGAGGAAATAGAACTGCCTATGGTGGATGGAGAAGAGAAAAATATTAGGCTCTTGCATAAACATCCTTATACCAGTGGTTGTGCTCCAGTAATTAAATTCTGACAAACAGATGAACAAACAATCTCCAGGGGTAATGAGGCTCAGTCAATGAACCACAAGTGTTCGCAAGCACTAACAATAAGAGAAAATACAATTGAAACCCCTGCATATGTGTTACTCAAAAAGCAAGTTAAGAACTAATTAAAGGGATTGCTGTTTTCCTCTCCATGCTTTGCATTTAGAAATGGATTTATAGAGTATATTCTCCACATTCCAGGATTACAGGATTCTTAGATAAAAGCATGAGAGTAGGTTTTAAACTCATTTATTTTAAAAAGGAAATATAATAAATTCAGTGCCCCACTTGACCAAAAGTTATCACTAGTATTATGTGCTTCTTTTTAACAAATTTGAAAAACCTGTAACCAGAGAAGTGAAATTCTTTAAATTCAACGTGTTCACCCTTGGCTTAGGGCACATGAAATGCCGACTCACAAAAATGTGGTTGTAGAAACTGAATAGGTTCCTTCCAACCTGCTTGGTGATAGCATATTTCACAGGCTGAAATGTAAGTATCTCTTTCTGCTCTTCAGGAAAAATGATAACATATGCCATCACCTTAACTGTGCTATAAAGTAACTCAAATTGGACATGTCTGTAAAAAAGTGCTTTGTGTCATGTGATATAAATATCTACATTTTTTTTAATGTCCTTTTTCTTATCGCCCATGACAGAGGCCTGTCTTGCCACTGTCAGAATTGATTTTTTTCCCCTTTGAAGCATTGTTTCTTAGTTCTTCAAAATATTTTTTCCAGCAAAAAAAGATTGGCAAAACGACCATTTCATGTGACAAGTACAGGTGGGGAGTTGACAGTAAATACAATATCAACTTTGCCTTTTGCTGCAGCTGTTGGTCTGAGAGAGTTAATCCCATCAATGACAGTCACATTACTTTTATTGATATTTTGTAATCTGTCTTTCCTTTCTCTCCCTGGCTCACTGCAATCTGCTCTTGGTTAGTGAGCTGCCACGTGCTACTGATGTCTAATTGCTGCGTGTATTACGCTTAAAATTGTTCCTTTGGGGATCACGTGAAACTTCTCGAGGAACAGTGTCGAATGGTTTGATATAAACTATTTTTCCTCTCTCTCCCTCGGTGGATCCCACGTTTAAACTGTATTCGTCACGGTGCTCTTTGGCCGCTGCAAATGGTGAATATCCACCATGGTTGATCCTTTCAGCTGTTCCAGAGCAGTAGACATTTTGGGGAGATTTGGTAAAGTATCCACAGACTCATAGAAATCGTGGTGGTTTGGAGTAGACCAACTGAGAGCGTAGCACCAGGCCCATGGTAAACCTCTATCATCAGCAAGGAATCTGCTCCCCAGTTATGGAACCTTTAGCTACAATGTGTATTTTTAATTTTTTTAATTATTTATGGCAGAGCCAACCATAACAAGTACCAAGGCCTTGAAGCACAGTGGGAGAAAGTCCTAATGACTCAAAAAACTCAGAGCCGAACTGAAGCTGATATGCAAAATACTGAGTGTTGTTGTAACACTGTAGTCCACAAGAAGATTGGCAGCTGGGGTTTGGTTTCATACTTGTTCTCTCCCTGTAAACAGGAAGAGTTAACTTGAAAGCAAAGGGGGGGCTGAGTGAAGGTTAGTCTGTGTGCGCAGTGGCACGTAGGACTTGTACAGCACAACTGGGGTAAAGAAAGGGTTTGGCCTTTTCCCCCCTCCCCCCCCTTTTTTTTTTTTAAATTTTAATCTACATCTATGCCAAAATAAAATGTCTGTCTTGTTGGGTGGAAGGCAGAAAAGTTTCTGTCACTCCTCTTGAAGGTGCAGCCACGCTGTGCTTAAAACCACAGGAGCTTTTGTGTATTTCTCTTGATTGAGGTGGCACTGTCTTTGGCAGAGACGGTGGGCTGAGGGACCGTAAGACCAAGGCATTGATGTTTACTGGCATCCAAAGATGGACAACAGGATAGAACAGAAAATGTAAGAGTTTTCTTCTCAAAGGAGACTTTTGTTCCTATTCTCCATATTAGATATTTTTTATCTAGAAGGGTAAGAAAAGCGAGCAGACTAATTTTTATCACTACTCCATTTACACGTTAATTTTTACTATTTATTTAGTACTTGCTGAGGAGATGGCCTGATATATTGATGATGCCACTGGTGTTGTATTTTACATCCAGAATACAGTGCTATCCCTGATCTTAGGTTTAAAATCCTATGTCTCCATCATGGGATATGAGTACAGCAAAAGGACAGAGACTGAATTGGTAAGGCACAGAGAATTGCAGAAAACATTTAAGAATCTAGTGTTCATTTTACCTGGAGGCTCTCTGCAGCCTGGAACCTTGACATAAAATGAAGTTTTATATATAACCAGGAATAAAACCTAAAGTCTTGCAAATTTAATCAGGGCATTTTAATAAAATCTTATATTTTAAAGGAATGAACTTGAGTGATTTGTAAACTTGGCAGTAGATATCTTTGGAATAAACTATAGTAAATATAGTTGCATGAAGGTCATAATTCAGTCATATAAAAATTGGTCTTTAATGAGTTTTATTAATATTAGTTGCTGTGATGGTGTTCAAACAAGAATCTCAAACCCTTCATTAAATGTTAAGTAAGCCTCAAAAATTACTTTGTGCAGTTCTGTAGTAATTTTTCATATTCTTCTGTTGTGGCACAGGCAACTGAAGAAATTTTCCTTCTGCAAGAGCCGGAAATAGAACCAAAATTCTCCCAACCAGCAACTTCTGTATTGCCTCTCTTTGTATTCATAAGTTAAAACAGGATCACTGTCTTTGTATATTTATGTTTATATGTTTTAAGTTTCTACTGAAATTTTGTGGTTTGTAGAGTTCTTCTTACCCTTTTATTTATTTATATTTCCTTTCAACTTTGCACCTTTTCTGCCACTTCTTCCCCAAAAGATGTTCCTAACTGTAAATAAGGTCTCCTAGTTTTGTCCTCTTGACCTGTGTACGAAGTTGCAGAAGTAATTAGAAAAAAAAATTTGGCAGGAGTAATTAAAAAAAAGAAGTATTTTCATTACATCTCCTCCACATGAAGGAAATCCCCTAATCTTATACCTTATACCCAGACGTCCTACTTTCTGAACTCTGTGTACTAGTTCTAAATATTCAATTTTTGACAGCTAGAGGAGAATTTTGGCGGTGACTGAGAGGTTATTTATGTACAAACAGGCGCCTCCATCCTACCCGTCTGTGCACGCAGGCCCGTGGGCACACACTCTTTTCCCCTCCCATCCTCCCACCACATTCTTCCCTTGAAGAGCTCTCTACAGCTGAGAAATTAAGCCTCTTCACATATCCAGCTCCAGTCAGTCCCGTTATCATTAAACTCTTGTTGTGGGATCCCTAAATGAACTAACTTGTGCACAGCATGCTGTTTTCCCTGCTTTTTTTGCCGAAGCAGTCCCCATTTGTGTGGATTTTTCGTGCTGTGGAGGCATAGCCAAGAAAGAAAAACTTCCCTCCCACAGCACAAGAACAAAGCGTTGTTTCCTCTTTGCCTGAAATTATTTTTCTTGAGATGGTCGTACAGGGACCAAAGCCATTTTGCCATTACCCCTTAGTGCTACTTTATGTGGGATTTATAATGAAATTGCTTTGACAATTTGGATAATGATGGAGCAACGCAATAATTGATGAAACATTTTGGGGTAGAATGATTTCCTTTAGGAGACATCAACTTTTGCATTAAAATTGTAGTCCTAACATAATACACTGAAACTTTAAATAATAATAATTTGAAAAATTAAAATAAAATAGTCTTTAACTGCATTGCTCTCACTGATTTTAGTTTCTGGTAGTTCTTAAAATGAGATTGAAAAGGGCTCTGGAGCAGTAAAACCCACATAGCTCCAGGATTCTCTCTCTCTGATAATCAAATAATCAAGGAATTATATACAAAGAAATATATACAAATACAAATCTCCTGTTTGTATTAGTTCCAAGATGGACCATTTGCTGCAATTTTCACTAAGCCGAGTAAATGAGCTCAGTGAGAAGCATTATGTTATGCTAGCAGAGGAGAGAATTTTAGTCTGTTTTTCAATAATTTCCCTCAAAATCTTAGTTTAAAACTTATTCCTTAAGACAGTAATATGTTTTACAGTGTCTATATATTTTTTTTTATTGTCCATCTAGTGCTTTTTTATTTAACGATCTTGGAACATTTAACTTCAGTTACTTTATTAATGAGTATCCTCACGGAGCATTTAATGTAGATCAGAGAAATACATTTATTACTTCTGGAATATGGTTTCATTGATTTGTAAACCTAAAGGAATTAACGAAAAGAGGTTGTGCTTCATATCTGCAATTTGCAAACAGGAAAAGTGCTAAATTCAGAGACTGCAAAGCAAGCCAGAGACCTTATCCATATACACTGTATACGTTAAACCCTCTGTGAATGCTCGGGATTGTTTAGCAGAACAGTCTCTTCAAGACGTAGGACTATTTGCATGGGTGGATTTTTGTCATGCTAATTTCCAACACTTAAATGCTTTAAAGGTAAAGCAGTCAGATCAATTGCTAAGAAAAACCTCTTCTGAGAAGAATTCTTGCAGCTGAGCAGTGGATTCCTGGAAAGGGAAGCTGAATCCTTGAAAGCACAGCTCCACAGCCACAGAGAACTCCTCGATAGCACTGCATTGGGTAGATTTATTTAGCGATCAGAGTAGTTTTGCCACAAATGCTTCAAGAAACCTGAACTTCGGCTCTATCTCTGACAATCGTAAAAGAGATGTTGAGTTAAAACATGTGACATTACACCAAACAGATATGTTAAAAATTGTACTTAAAGGTTAACATAATAAAAGTGTAGTTCGTGTGAGAGTGATAGAAATATTGATCATAAAAATAAGTAGTGGCCCAGAAATTCAACTGAAAAGGTGGGGGTGGGGGGGAACTAGTTGATATATGAAGAATTTGAGTTGTGACACTAAGATCAATGGCTGTATTTTCACCCAGTGAAGCATGAGAGCTTCAGATAAGGGCAGTTAGTCAGTGAAATACTGACTGACATACCCTTTTACTGTTGGCATTTGGTCTCCAATATTGATCTCAGCTGTCACTGCCAACAAAGTATACCAAGGCAGTATTTATGTTCAGATGATGTTGTGTTCAGTGTTTTAGGAGTGATTTCTAAAAGTAAGGTCTATAAGGAGTTAATTCTAGTACCCACCCTCTTTTATTTAATTTGGCTTTTTACAGTGCCAGAAGCTGTTACAACCTTTTGCCAATTGGTCAGAAGACAGATAACGTGCTGTAGTACACACAGATTTTTTAAATCCAGATATTTGCCATGCCTCTGCTGAGAAATGGTGGTATACTGTAAACAACAATTATATAGTACAATTGTTCTTTGACTGTCAGTGGTGGAACATGTTCCTGATTGTACAGAAGGTAGCAACTGAATTGATTAAAGAATAAATCTTCAGGAGGAAAACCATTATTTTTTGTGTCAAGTTGATGAAGCTGGAAGAGTTAAATGCAGGGGTTTTGAAAATAATAGTGATATTACAGCAAAACATGTTTACTGAGATACATGACTTAAAAGTTTTAACGTTTTATTTTCCTTTGCCTTTTTCTGCTGGCTCCAGCTGAAATTCATCTGTGAACAACATCTTTGGTAGTGGTCTTTTAAAATTAACAGTTTGAGCTTGAGTCAGAAAGGCTGAGAGAATTGTGTGCTTTGTTCCAAGCGTGGTGGCTTTTAGTTTTGCTTGAGCCACCCTGGTTGGACCAAGGGTCGAGCTCTTCTTCCACTGCAATCAGAAGCTTTTGCATGTTATGAGTTAGCTGCTGGCTGCTTCAAAGAGACAGCAGGATTTATCTAGCAAAGATAAGCACAGCCCAAATCAAACCACTTTTCTCCCTCTCTCAGAGCATCATCCACAGATTTGCAAATTCTGGTTCATTTTTCTTACGTTTGTTTCGTTTTTCTTATGTCTGGTCTTGCTGCAGGATCCCCTATGGTTATCATAGCTAGCAGACCCAGGATGGGGTTTTTATGGTAGCCTGGCAAAGGCTTGAACAAGGGAAGAAGAGTCAAGGAAAGAAAGGAGAGCCCAAGCAATGGATTCCCTGACTGCTGTGAGGGTCTGGTGTGCCTGTTGTAAGCTAGACCAGAGCGGATGAGGTGGCTCCATCTATGCTGTGACTGCGTATTTCTGGAGAAACAGTTAGTTACATAAAGTTATGTCATTTACCCAAGTCAGTCTTAGCCTTTGACCTCTTATTCAAGTTCATTTGCTTTCTTATAGCCAAATAACTCTCCAGGATAATCCTAGCCAGCAGAAGCAACATCACAAGAATGAGTAATGAACTTAGAGGCTGGAGACACAGGAGTGATGTCAGGAGCAAACTGGGAAATTCCGTTACGTTATAAGAAGAACGAGTGGTTATCACAACAGTAATTTAAGAACATAATAGTTGAGTATTTGCATGCAAAATTCTGTAGCAGATGTAAATAACACTGAAATAGCTTAATCTAGCTATGCTGCATCCCAGTTCTAGTAATTGTGGTTAAACCACTGGGAAGTGCCAGCCAACCAGTGTCACTTGTTTATCTGTGGCAAATTGGAAAGAACCCATAATTTGAAAATAGCAATTCCATATTGTTTTTACCTTCATCTTACTGTGGGCTTTCTTAGGGTTCTGTGACCCCCTTTTAGCTCGAAGATGGTGAATGAGTATCATCATGAATGTAATACCAGCATTATGTAGAGAAGCAGCATTTCTAGACTTTGGATGAAGCCAGCTGATGCTATTTTTGTATTCTTACCTCAGGGAAGAGAATAAGAGGGTTAAAATGGGAAATTATGATGCTTTACTCATTAAGGCTTTTACAGTTACAAATGAGTACGGGGTTAGAAGGGATGCCTTCTGGACCGTCTGAAGCAATTCTTAGCACTTTGAGATTTCACCTTTTTCCTGAAATGGGGGAATCATTTATGCATATTATCAGTCGCTTCCTAGAAGACAAGGTATTTTTCTGCAATGAGCTTGAAAAATGAGACTTTTTCAAACTTTTTGTTTCAGTCAATCAGCTTTGATTTTTAAATCATGAAATTGCTTAGATGTGGGTGAGCAAAACTGAACACCTGTGAAATACATCTGCTGATGGCAGCCAGTGACACAGAGTGAGTTCAGTACTGAGCTAATGCTGCTCTGTTTTGAGCCCAAGTCAATCAGGATCTGATGGTTGTCTGTTTAAAGCAAACATTCCCAAAACTTCAAATTTTATATTCAAAAAACGTGTTTTTCATTTCTCGCTATGAGTCTTGTGGGCTCAGTTTTTTCATTCAACGGCTTTCTGGGTTCCTGGAAAATTTGCAGAAACCCTTTGGTTCTCAGATTATCCTTCCATCATGTCTCTCTTCCCAGTGGTCCTTTGCTGTCCTTCTTGTCCCGTGCTGTGACTATCATGCTCTTGCCACCACAGCCAGAAGCGTCTCTCCTGAGTGTGCCCTTTTTCACCCAGAGAGCTCTGTCTCCCTCTTTACAGGAGCTGCCTGAGAGTGCAGATCCACCCTGTTTCACACATGAAGCATTCTCATGTGCTGGGAATTGGCTTCCTTAGTTCCCTGAATGTGTCAGGGACTTCTGCTGCAGCCACAGTGCAACCCCCAGGTTCTCTGTAGCCAGTGATCACCTTGATTCCTGTCTTCTTGGGTGAGACTTGAAGGGTTTGCAGCAGACTGCAAAGTCTATAAATCATTGGAACCACAAATTAAGAAGTTTTTTTCAGGAAGCACTTTGCATTTTCAGAAACAGAAAAGGGGAACAAGGGGGAATTTACAGCGGTGGATTTGTTGTTTTTAGCAGTTAAGGAGCCTTTGCAAACATTCTCTTCAACACTTTTGAAGGATCTGATGCAGCAGGTGTGTCTTTGGACTTAGTTTCATTCTCCCTTAATCCATCTTTGTCATAATTTATGAATAGAACAAAGGTGGTCAGGGGTGAATGAAACCAGACGTTCAAAAAGAAAAAACGTACAGCACACTTCAGGAGCAATTTATGATGATATGATCAAACAAGCTCATACACTACCACTGACCTTAATGTGATGACAACTTAGGAGCATTAATGATCTGTATCAGCATCTTCATTAGCCTACAGAAAAATGCAAAAGCAAATATTAATGTAGCTTGTTACAGGCTGATTTCTTTTCTGATTTCACTTTATTTTGACATTCTGTGTATCCTGCCCACCGTGACTGTTCACTGTAACACCACTGTCTTACCAGCTCCACTTAAACTGCATTACATATTGCACTAAAAAGAACAATGTTATTCAGGGTTTGGAGAGTTTTGAGGGTTGTTTGCAGTATCTAAGTTAGATCAAGCTTGTACAGTAGCCGGGTCAAATGACTTTTTATTTCATAATTTAGAACTTGGCTTCTGATGTGAATATATATGCGCACACACACATATGTAATATATATGTGTTTGTATATATAACACTTATGCATGTACATAAACATAGAAAAGCACAGAGTACTCCATGTCTGCCTTTCTAAGTGGGATCTGTGGATATATCGTTGAGTTCATAACCCATCATTTCTGTTCTCCTAGGCACTGTAAAATTCATTAAGCTAAGTAAAATGGCAAATTATTTGCTGCTGTTGAAGTATACAGAAGCGTGCTTGTTTGATTTTTTGGGCTCTTGTCTCTGTTGCTTACCGAGCAACGTTGCCTCATATTAGAAGGGTCATGATTTCAAAAGACTCTAATAAAGCGAGTCATATTATGTGTGTGTATTAGAGTGTAGCAAAAAGCCTTTGTTCATTCTGACTGCAGTGGAGCTGACTTAATGCCCTGTTCTGCAGCTGTTCCCTGACTACTACTCACTCCAGTAGTTTCTCCTTGCATAGACCAGTTTTGTGCATCCTACGGGTTCGTTCAGGAATGTTTACGCTAATGTCCTTTGAGGTTTTTCTAGACTGTGACCTGTCTAATGAAACAACTGGATATTTGCTAGTGTAGAAAGCTGAGGAATGTTTTCTGCACATCAATTTAAGAGAAGGGCAGCAGTTTTACATTGGGGTTTGATAGGCTGGAGTATCTGTACAAATCAGCCCTCAGGTGTTTATAGAGCACAGAAGCATTCATGAGTTTAGTCCTTGCATCTCAAGCTCCCTTGTTGCAACTAAAGATATGTCAAATCATTTCTTTAAGGGTGTAGGGAACAAAACTCAAAGGGCTCGACTTCAAAAGAGCCTGTCATTTGTTGGCTTGCATTTAGACACCTAAATAAGTGACCTAGTATTGCAGGTCATATGGCATCCAGCAGACTCAGTTGATCTTGTTGGGAGTGTTTACAGTGAACACTTCTGATAACCTGACTGCATCTTTCAGATGGCTTAATTGGGAGCTGAAGACGATAGCTCTAGCTTGGGCTGGGTGTGCTTAACACCACTAAAACCCCATTCAAGAATCTCTTGTTTTCCCAGTGCAGGTTATTGGTGTGGCTGTCAGTGATTCTGGCAGGGTTCTAAGCTTTGCTCATCATCCTGTTCACCATTAGTCCACTCAGTGGGGTAGTCCTTGCTCAGTAGCTGATAGCAGGGGCTAAGGGTGAAAAAGTATGCTTAGGCCTTCTCTTCCTCTCTGCCCACACACTAAGCAAGGGTAAGGATAAGTGTCTGCCAAGGAATCCATTTGTCCTGGTTTGAAACCTATAAATAGCCAGATCATTAAAGGTGTCACTTACAAAAAGCCTTTGTCACAGATGCTATTTGTGGTGTGGACTTTGGCTTTGCACAGTTTTCTAGGACTGCCAGAAGCAATGTTAATCTACATGGGGCAGTGATGCTGGCTGAGCTGGTAGCAATTACCTCTTCTCCTTTCCACGTTGCTCAGTCTGGTCCAGTCTTGAAACCTGGAGGGTTGTTATAAATTCATCTCGGTGTACAGGAGAGCAAAGTTTGGCCCCATATATCTATACCCAAATAAAAACCAAAACTATCCAATGATGAGCAAAATTTTCATAAAAGTATTTTAGATAGGGAAGTAAAAATATTCCCATAATCTTTAGTGCTCTTCAAGGGAAGGGAAGGAAATGCAGTTTTTATTTTAAAAATTTTGTTGGGTTGCTGTTTACCGTCTGGGGAACCAAGAATGCCACAGCCCAGTGTCAAATACATGCACTTTAAATGATTTGTAATGAAAAGATACAGAGACAGAGTGTTTGGTGCTTACAGGGCTATTAAGAGACTCAGCAGACCCAGATTAATTTTCCTCCTCTGCCTCAGACCTACATTATTACCTTGGTCAGGTTACTCAGTCTATAAAGGGAGAATTATGCATGGCTGTCTCTAAGGGTGTTATAAAATGGTTTGGGTTAAAAGGGACCTTGAAGATTGTCTAGTTCCAACCCTCCTGATGTGGGCAGGGACACCTTCTGCTAGACCAGGTTGCTCCAAGCCCCATCCAACCTGGGCTTGAGCACTCCCAGGGTTGGGGAAACAGCTTCTCAGGGCAACATATTCCAGCACCTCAACACCCTCACAGTAAAGAATATCTTCCTTATGTCCAATCCAAACCTACTTGTTTTAGTTTAAAGCCATTACTCCTTGTACTATCACTGCATGCCCTTGTCAGAAGTCCCTTTCTGAACCCCCTTCAAAGAAAACAAAGGTCTCCCCAGAGCCTTCTCTTCTCCCCTCTGAAGAACCCAAACTCTCTCAGCCTGTCTCCATAACAGAGGTGCTCCAGCCTCCTGAGCATCTTCATGGCCTTCTCTTGACTTGCTCCAACAGGTCCCTGTCCTTAGAGTGCAGTTCAGGACATGGTTGCTTTCTGGGCTGTGAGCACACATTGATGGGTCATGTTGAGCTTCTATCAACCAACACCCCAAAGTTCTTCTCCTCAGAGATACTCTCGATCCATTCTCTCTCCAGCCTGTGCCTGTGCTTGGTATTGCCCTGGCTCTCGTGCTGGATGTTGCATGTGGCCCTATTGAACTTCATGAGGTTTGCATGGGCCCACCTGTCTGGGTCCCTCTGGATGACATCCCTTCCCTCCAGTGTGTTGACCCCACCCACACAGTTTGGTGTGGTCAGCAAACTCGCTGAGGCTGCACTCAATCCCACTGTCCATGTCTCCAACAAAGATCACAATACCGAGCACTGAGAAACTCCACTCATCACTGACCTCCACTTGGACATTGAGTCAACGACTGCAACTCTTTGAGTGCAACCATCCAACCACTTCCTTGTCCATCGAGTGGTCCATCCATGAAATCCATCTCTCTCCAGTTTAGAGACAAGGACGTTGTCCAGGACAGTGTCAAATGTTTTGCACAAATCCAAGTAGATGACATCAGTTGTTCTCCCCTTCTCCACCAATGCTGTAACCCCTTGCAGGTTTTTTAGGGATGGTGTTTCAATTCATGAAGCCCCCACATATGCTGTAAACCTTCATTTTGCACTAGAAGATGGGTTAGGTGCTGTTATCATTTCCTTAGTTTTTTTCTGTAGTTCTAGTGTTAACCGCAAGTGCCATCATTTGATTTCAGATCAGGGAGGGTCTTTAACCCAAGCTAGTTAAATCACAGAAACAAATGTCACTCAAATCAATTGTTACCAAAAAATGCTTTGCTAATTGAGTTAGGAGAAGCTCTACCCATTCCATTTTTTTGGTGATGCATTGAATATGACAGGCTGGATTGACTGAAGGCAGCCACTGTGTATGTATATAAAAATATATGTGTGTGTCTGTGTGTGTGTGTAGCACAGCTGATGCTGGCTGAAAGCTTTTGTGCAGTGAACCCTGACATTAATATTGAAATCAAGGTTCACTTGCTGACAGACATCAATTTGCCAGAGGCCATCTCTCTCCTCCACCCTCCCTGGCACATTTGTACACTCACACACACACATGGATATATCTTGCCTGCTGATTTCTGGCGAATCCTATGGATACTTGTTCTCAAGAAATTTGCCAGCCAGCCTCTCATAATGTCTCGTGTGCGTTCCTGCAGGCTGAAAAAAAAATAAGTAAGAAGAATTACAGATGATTCAATTAAACTGATATTGTGCACAACAAAACTGAGAGCAAATGCAATTTGGGCCCTGTTCATGTGACTTAATTATCTCTTACCTCCCCACTCCACCCCCTTTTTTAGAATTTAAAAACAATTATGATATAATTGCCAATCTGGAGATCCCTAGATATGCAGTAAATATGCTTTGTCTCACTGAATGCTCTTTTCCTCAATTCAGAAATGGGACCTTATTAAAAATGCACACACACAAAGACAAAAAAAAAAATCACATAAAGTCATCAAATGACCTTCAGGAAATAAAATTCTGTGATGCTGTATACCCAGGAAAGACATGCCCATGTATTAAGTGAGCAAATCAGCTAAAGTCATTGAAGATAATTAGCTGTGTGCTTTTATAAGATGCACACACTTCGAACACTCGAGGCAAATCCCTAGAAGTCAATTGAGATTTTATCTGATAGAGGCATGGAGGTGCATTTGAAGACCAAACATGCCTTTTTGTGCTTGAATTAGTAACATGTTTCAAAATTTACTAACAGCTTTTTAATGTGTAATCAGCTTGACTTAATGGGGAAGAAAAAAATCATGATCATTAGGAAGCCCATACTGAGTGTATATATTCACGCGGTGGGAAAGTGCCTTCCAGTATACAGTAGTTTGGAGTAAGTAGGATCCATTACCCATATCTGATGAAGGGCTGTCAGATATGAAGCAAATTTAGAGACCTACTTGTCCCTTCAGCTATTCATCACTGCTGAGTGGCTCTAGCGGCAGCCGGTGGTATTTTTAGAGAGGAGAATGATACGGAATTTCTCCATGTGCCGAACATTAGCTGATCCCATTACTCAGAGCTACTCAGAAAGTCACAGCTGACACTTCAGGTTGGTGGCATAGAAGAGCGATTGGCTTAGAAGGGAAAGCACAGAGGAGACGCCCGAGGAGGGTACATTTGTGGGGACATTGCCACGCTGGGACTTTTCGTCAGCTGCATCCCTGTGTTACTTGGGGTCAGCAGCAAAATGCAAAGATAATTTCTGAAATGTACATTTTCTCAGGATTCTGTGCAATATTGTTCAGGCATGCTGTCACATGATACTTATAATAGTTTGAATGGTAATAACAACTCATTGTTAGCTCCTTAAAGCTCCTAGCAGCAGAAAAAGGGTTTGTCCTAAGCTTTGGGATATTTTCAAAATAATGTGGGGAGCTGACTATGCACATGCTATTTTGCAAACAACCAAAGTCATCTGTATTATTATTTATCATTATTTCATCAAAGAAAATCCATTCAGTTTAATGCTCATTTGAATTACTTTTTTTTAAGACCTCCAAATCCTAATAACGTGTCGAACACACTCCACAATGTCAAAATAGTAAATTGTATGTAATTTTCTTTGACAGTAAGTGGATGAGTCCTTGCCAGAATTGTTCCTCTCTACACCCAGTGTGAAGTCATTGCTTTTCTTCCATCAAGTGATATTTGACTTTTTAAAACCCACTAACAGGAATACTGCTGACCTTCTCATAACAAATTCAGTCAAGCGCTGCTGAGCGGGGCTGGGGGAGCAGGGAAAAGTGGTCAGCAGGCTGTGGTCTTCTGCCTGTTCTGCTGCAGGCCCAGCTCCACGCCATCAAGAACCGAGGGTGGGCACATGTGCCAAACATTTAAAAACAGGACAATTCTTTAAAGAATGTCCTTGTTTTTTGAATAGCTCTAGCACTCACCCCCGAGCACTGCGATACTGAACTTCCAAAGCTTTGGGCTTACAATGAATAGCATTCATCTTCGCTTCTGGTTCTGATCTTGTAAAAGCTAACTCATGCATGCACAACATGATAGACCATGTTACGCCTCAGAGCCTTTTTCAGAGCTATCATCTAATACATTTTTTATAAGCCAGAGTGCATTCATAGAATTCTGCCTCAAAAGGCATTTGGTTTTAATGGCTGCACTGAAATGTCTAGGCTGGCTACTTGTACTGTTCGAAACAAAAGGGTAGTGAAAATGTTGGAATTTTTTATTGCAGCCTTTAAATTTCAAGGCTTTTTTTATTAAAGGTGTGTTGTTTAAAAGTAGAAGAATGTCTAAAGAAAAGTGTGCTTTCTGCTAGTCCTAAATAAAAGGGGTCAGAATTTTGGCAGCCAAGAAGGTGTATGTATTTCATGGAAGTGGTTGTTTGACTGTATTTTATACTCCATATATGCACATGCTTATGTGCATATGGAGAGAGGCTGATCTTGAAATAAGTTAGATTAGGAGAATATTAGGAGGAGATATCTAGTGTCAGTCCTGAGACTTTGTTTAGATTAGCTGCTAACAGTAGAAGGGAAGAGCAGAAATGGGTCATGGATAGAATTTAATAACCTGCAGCAAAGTAGCAAAAAAAAAACCCACCCCAAAATTTCAATTGGTTAAGGAATGTTTGAAAATATATATTTATTTATTGGGTTCTGTAGTAGACGGACAGTTTCATACTCTCACTGAGTACGAAAACAGTTTTCTAAAGAAAATTAGTAATCTGAGGTAAACAACAGTGCTCTTAAGTATTTCTAATGCCCTGCAGACAGGACTGCATTCATTTGGCTTGCTTTGATACATTTTGAAGATTATTTTCCTATGTATCAGAAATTGGATTTAGCAACTAGAGTTATTCTTGGGTTTGTCTGTAACTGGAAAGCTTGTTTGTCTTTAAAATGGGGAGGACATTTATGGTGGTAGAAAAATTGAGATTTTTACCTTATAATGCTTTCTTGGAGTCCCAAGATAAAAATTCTGTTGAAGTATTTTAGAAAATGCTTTTTCTTTTTTTTTAAGATATTTCTGAAAGGCTTCAAGATAAAAATTCTGTAAACTGTTTGCTGGTTGTGACTGACTCATTTTAAAAGCCAAGTTTGGCTCTGTGTTTGTACTTTGAAAATCTGCAGAAATGAAGAGCCTTTGGTTCGCTTCTGTGTTAGAGATGGAGTGTCTTCTTCTTTGTCTTAAGAAGAATAATTTATCCTGACACTATTGTCCTCAAGTGAATTTGAAATAATAGAGTTTATGTATTTCTGAGTCAAATTAGAGGAGAAGACAAGATAATTGAATTGTATCTTTTGTGTATGAGGTATTCAGTGGAAAAAATTGTCCAGATTTTACAATATTTCTGTAATTATCTAGAGTCTTGTGCAAGTTGCCACACTTTGCTTTGTCTTAGCATCTTGTTGCCCAAAGAAGTTGTTGACCACACATCTCTGGAAGTATGAGCATCTCTGGTGGATGGGGCTCTGAGCAACCAGGTCTAGTGGAAGATGTCCCTGCCCACGGCAGAGGGGTTGGAACTGGATGGTCTTTAAGGCCCCTTCCAACCCAAATGATTCTGTGATCTGCCTTGATTTCATCATACAGACTGCGCTCATAGTTTTATTTTGATTCTGACGATCAAAATTGATTGCAAGCAGTGTAACTTTTATGCATGTATGTCTTTTCATGGGACCTGAGTATCGTTTGCCTTGAAGGAAAAGCCCGGAGAGGGGGGAGGGGTTTGGCTGGACAGCAAATCGCGTAGGAGTCAGCATTGCACCTTTGCAACACAGAAGGATAAGTGCACAGTGAGAAATCCTAGCGTAAGGCTACACACTATGTCCAGTTTTGAGCTCCCCGGTACGAGACATTGGCATACTGGGAGGAGTTTGGTGGAGGGACACCAAGATATCTAGGGATCTGGAATACATGACGTAGAAGGAGTGCCTCTTCCTTATCCTGGAAGAGAAGGGGAAGGGAAAGTTCTAGAGCTGCCCTGAACTGGTTACAGACAGGTTACAAGGGCGACAGAGCAAGAGGGTTTTTTCCCAGAGGTGCACAGAGTGCATAGGACGGGAGGCAACAGGCACAAGGTGTTAGCATGGAAAGAAAAAGAATTTCACCACTGTGGTGGTCAAACACTGTAACAGGCATCCAGAGGGACTGTCCTTGGAGATACTGAAATGTCTGCACAGCCCTCAGTAACCTGATCTAGTTGACCCTGCTCTGAGGGTGGCTTGACCAGGTGACCTCAAGATGTCCCTTCCAACCAAAATTACCCTGTGAATCTATGCTGACACAGGCTCTCTCTGTTTAACAATATAGTCATGAAATTTTAATGCTGACAAAAGGGAAGAGGTCAGTTCCTCGGCTTTAAGAACTATTTGTGTGAAGTTAAACCAAAAAAGACCAAACCCCAAACAGAATGCCCTTGTTGTGAGACTTGCGCAACTCATGACCCAAAGTGAGCAAGTTAGAATTTTTTTATGTCACTTTCTGCAGAAGCAGAAACCGCATGGCTGTGTTTTGCAATGATTGCAGTAGTAACTGCTGGTTCTTGCAGGAAATAAGTATTTGTACCCACCTCCACTGCACTCCAATTTTGGATAAAGAAAAGGAACTGTTTGATTCCTATAAGGAATGGAATGAGCCAGTGGTGAAGTATGTCTCCAGAATGAACTAAATGCCCACCTTTCTTTCTGCTTTTCAGACTGCCAGGACATCTAGAAGCAGATTTAACATATCTAATATTTTAAAGCTAGAATTAACATCAATTTCTATTGCAGTAGTATTCAGAGAGCTTGTTCAAGGTCAGCTGCTCAGTGAACAAACATACAAGAGACCCAGACTTTGCTTCACCCTCTCCAACAAAACCAATTAATTTGAATGTTAAGCTGCCTGTGAAACTCCTGACAAGATCCACCCCAGTTGGATCTTGTAGACAATTGTAGCTGTCTTAAGGGTTTGTCCTTCAGAAGAGTGGGTGCTATAGAAGGCTGCCTCAAATGTTTTAGGTGCTACTAGAATAATACATGTAAGATTTATGCCAACAAAAGGGTTTCTCAAAGACTGCATTTCTAGTAGTGTACAAGGGCCTGGAATAAGACCCAGGTCTTCTGAGTCAGAGAGTCTGTGTTGTTTTTATACTCTATCAACCATGTTCCTAAAGACACCCCTCTACCTGAAACATGATGAGCTGCCTCATAGCACTTTATTTAGTCTGTTTTCTCTGGAAAAGTGTGTTTTGAACACCTGTATCACTTCTGAGACAAACAGTCTGTCATTCTAGATGTTTTTAAAAGCAGCCAACAGCAGCCTTGCTCAACATTTCTGCAATAATGATGACAACCACTGGAATAATATAAACTACTTACTAATCAGTTTGCAAAGGCAGGACATCTGCTTTACACAATACAGAAGCAAATTAAGGAGGCTTTCACAGTAATCTGAAATTGTGTGTTAGATTTAAAGAGAGAGAGAGAGAGAAACTAATGGTAAATAAATTGGAGCACAGTGCTAGTTTTCATACAGCTGTATGTGGCTCTAAAATAGATATCTCGGAAAGGTACCTGTAATTTATTAATTCAAGATTACTCAAAAAGCAACTCCTCCATAAATTTCTTATCAACAACAATCTAATCTCAGTAAATTCTTGGCAGAAATTGTGCTGGGAGAATATGTCCTCAATGACAGCCTTCACTATTGTAATTCCAAAAGGCTCTTGCCTGTAGACATCTGGCTTTTTAAATGTTTTTCACATAGGTGTATCATCGTGTGTTAGGTGCAGGTGCTGACTTTAAACTACTCAGTCCTACATTGCATTGCACAAGAAAGAGAAGGAGTCTGGGATTCATGGCATCCCGGATTTAATGGGCTTGGTTTGTATGACTTTACAAAGGTTGCATCATCTTCCTCTGGCAGTTCTGACTGCCTCTAAGAAGCTTCATACATCATCTCCTGAGCTAAAAAATTTAGTGTTTTTCATGCATGGAAGACTGTCAGTTTGTGTTCTGAGATATAGTATTTGTGCAAGGAGGAGGCTAACTCAGCTACCTTTGGGGATTAAGTGTCAGAGCCAGGAGGAAGACAACTGGGCAAAATTCAAATACAGATTTGATTTAGGATAGGCTTCGGCTTGGAAGCTGATCACTCCGTTTAATTTTCTTTCTTGGATACATATTTCAATAGCTATGTCTAGCAAGGTTTAAAATTAATCTGGACAGAAATCCTAATTTTTATCACTGTCTGGTCCATGGCAAGGATGCCAGTTTAACCTGTATCTTATTTGATCTAAAGACTAGTGGGATTGGGATCTCACTTCCAGCAGTTAACCACATGAAGACTGTTTGGTTAACCATACTCATTTAGTATTGGGAGAATATTAGTCTGAACTACATCTGATTGCATGGAGAACCCACTCGTGGAATATACACACTCTTCTGTGCTTTGAATGCTTTAGATGGCACAACATATAACCAAAATCTGATGGTCCAGAGAAAACTGCCAATGTTAAAGATCTGAACACATGCAGCCTTTAACCAGGAGAAAAATATACTTTTAAGTTCATAAAAATTTCCTTTTTTCTTGGAGTGGGGAATGTGCTCATTGGCTGAATTTCTGTAGGAATTGCTGGCTTTGCTAATGTTAAGAGTAGTGCTTCCCCACTTAAAAGAAAAGGGAAGGACTGAATCCATTTATAGAATGTGTGTATATTACCTCTTTCACTTTTTCTTGGATATGCAGTTCCCACCTTCCTCTCAGAGTTGGAAAGTTTAGGATATAAAGCAAAACATAATACCAGTCCAAAGGATGTTTAAAACTCTTCAGGAATTGTTTTTCATTTAAGTCCGAACTAATGATGGTGCAGGTTTTCTTCCATCTGTTTATTTTTAAAGGTGATGAAATATTTACTACACTGTGTTATGCTTTTCCCCTTTCTACATTAAGTGTTCTGGATGCACATCATCTTTAAACTGAAATGGCACAACAAAGTAATAATGGAGCAAGACTCCACTATAAGCTTTTTCTAAACCAAAAACGTGTGAAAGTACGGATTTTGGGGAGCTACTCAGTGTTTCTCCCAGCTGATCCTCTCCTCCAGGATGACAGCAAATGTGAAATGGTGCTGGTCTGCAGAGTACTGACTACAGCAGGCTTAGAACCTGCTTCATAATTAAGCCTAATGATTTGTTTTATTTCATTTTGTGTAGCCCTCTCTTTCTACCTGGAAACAGAGATGTTGTAACACTGCCAGAGCATCTCTAAGAATCACCATTGCTCCAGGCACTTACAGCACCCCCGTTTTGTCAACTCTTAGGTGCACATTACAACATCAATACTTATTTTTGGACTAGAAGCCCACAGAGAGCCCCTGGAATAATATTTCTGCCATAATTCAGGATTGAACTCCCCGTGGTTAGGGTATACAAAAATATTCTAAGGATGGCAGCAATTTGTGCCTTCTGAAAAGTGTTTCTCAAACCTCAAAATGTCTTTCCCTCAGCAATTTAAAGGTTGCTGTTGGCTGTGACTGCAGGGGAAAAGACATTACTGTCTCTGTGAAGTAGTTAGTTGTGAACATTAAAAAAAGCTTCAGTAATTTCTCTAAGGGGAGGCACCAAACCTCATAAAAATATTGACTGAGCTTATGCATTGCTTTTCTTCATTATGTTGGTTATAAATAAAATCAAGGTACCCAGATTACATTTCATGATGGAAGACAGGTGACCTGAAAAATTTATAAAGGTGTGAAGAATTCAGAATGATAATTTTCAGTTAACATTTGAATGATATGGCTCCGTTATAAACCATTTAATGCAAGATGCAAATGAATGCGTCTGAAAAGGGAACTTCATGTTTGTGGGTTTACTGTAATCGAGCACAGTATGTATTCAAAGGAATTGCTAGGGAAATGAAGGTTTAAGGCTAAATATGACTTCTGTTGAAAAACCTGAAAATGTTTTCATCGAGTAGTGAAAACAGGCATTTAAACAAATAGGAATCACAGGAACATTGAGGTACTCTTTGGGGCATGTGATAACCACAAAGTCTTGAGTAATCAGGGGATTCCAAGGCAAAGAGGAGAGCCCCCCGATTTGTCTTTGTGCTATTGATGTTCGCTGCAGAAAATCCCAGTTCATTCCCGATCTGACGTGCTCAGCACTGTCAGTGCAGCAAATTTGCTCCCTTGTCAAGAAGTTTTGATGAGAAGGTGCCTTAAAAGCCGTCGGCGCTCATGGAAGAGGGGAGGTGACACCACTGTCTCTCATGTGGCCAAGGAGAGGCCCCTCAGGTCAGCTTTCCCAGGGATGGGTATGCCCAGTGTCTTGTCTGCTGAGAATAAATCAGCAGTGTTTGAGGGGCAGCAACGGCACTGACTACATGCAGAGCAGCTGAGATGTAAGAACCCAACCCCAAAACCCCACAACCACTGGAATTAGGAGGAGCAGCAAGGTCAGGGGCATCTGGCAGAGCAGCACGCTGGAGCGCTGGGTGATAGGAAATTCATTAATTAACGTGACAAGTGGTCTTCAAAGACAGAAGAAACTGTAGTGTATCTACCCCCAGGTGAAGCTGGAAGATGAATATTGCCTCATAATGCGTCAGTGAGGCCACGTGAAGGCCTCTGCCGGCAGATCTAGCAACAGTGCTTCAAACATAAACCTTTGTGGGGATACCTTTAAATGTTGATTCTTTCCTCCTCTCTGGGAAAACACAGAAAATAGCATTTCCTAGCCCAGAGCCACCGAGTAGAAGTAAGCAGTTGCAGTCTGCTGACATTGTATGTTAAAAGCCACAATCTGTATCTGGCAGGCGAGCAGAGATTTTGAAGTTGGAGATCGTTGAACTAACTGAGGTAAATAGACAGGAATGGGTGCTTTGGTCTTTAATTTGTATTCAGTTTTAATATCATTTAATTGATTTTTGAAGTATTTTTGGAGCTTTCAAATAATTTGTAATGGTCTTTCAGAGCTTTAGATACAGAGCATCATATTTCCAGTTAAAGATTCATTATTTAATTATTGCAGCTCAGTCATGCCCTGATAAATAGAGGCACCATTAGAGCTATTTTTGTTTCTTGATGCATTTCTCCAACAGGACTGAGGAAACACGGCCTTGAACCATGTTTCTAATGGTGAACTAATTTCCTGCTGAATAAAAACAATGGAGAGAATTATTTGCATGTATTCTACTCAGGATTCTACCACATAATACAGAGATTAATAATATCATTAAATTTCTCCCCCCCCAAACATCTTACTTGACTTTACTAAGCCACACACACTGCAGTAGAAATCCAAACAGGAATAGTAGCTCTTTTATAAAAAGCAGATTAAGAAAGGAAAAATAACATTTTTAGCTTGATTTTGGCAGTAGTAACCAAACCAACCTCTGTTTCTAAACAATTTATATGCTGTTTGGCTATTAGCATTGCTGCCATTTAAAGCTTTCTCCTTTTTCTTCCCTCTCCTCTCGCTTCCAGTATTTCATTTTTATACCTGTCATGAAATGGTTGGGGTCAGAAGTCAGCACAGAGTGCATCATTTGTACATTGTGTCTCTTTTCCTCATGTGCCTCTGCTGCCAGAGAAATTGAACTTTCATCCATTAAAAATCCATTTATTGTGTCTTGACTTCACTGAACTAAAGAACAGGACATTTCATCAAACAGTACAGTTTAAAATCAAATTAAATTGTACTAGTGCCCAGAAAATGTGACATGATAAAGACCTCAGTCATTTAAAAAATCTTTTTAAAGACCTCCCTAATTGCACTTATTGGTACTTCCACATGTCCTTGAAGATTCAAACTGGTCAGTGACTCAAGGACTTGGCATGGGACACCTGAAAAGACCTCTTTTTTATTTTTCCCTCCCTTTCTTCTTTCCATAAAGCAGGTGGTGAGCACTTCTTCCAAATTTGTGCTCCCTCAGGTTTGACGCCTTCATGCTGAGGCTGGATGTAGGTGGTCCCCAGTTGTGGTGTCCTTCCCTGTCCTTCCAGGTGATCCTTTATGTTGGACATCACTGCTCCAGGGTGCTGGCAGTCCAGAACTGCCACCTACAGTGATAACTTGTGTTGAAGTGTTTAAGTAACTCAGTAGCAAACCCGTGAAAATCAGGGGCAGCCGTGCTTGTGTGGCCAACTTCCCTGACGGCCTTTCATCTTTGTTAAACACATCCCCCCAAGAACGGGGTTTGCATCGTACGTTCTTCTGTAACAACCTGGTCCCTTTATTGCCATATGTACCCACAACATGCCGGGGAGAGCTTCCCTAAATATGGCTCTTACCCTAGTTACAGTTTCCATAACGTTGATGGGCCACTGGAGTCAGAGAAGCTGGAGTTTCACAGATGGATTGGAGAATTAAATCGTGCAACTTGCAAGGCTACATATGTGCAGAGTTTCTGGGAGTCCGGGAATGAAACCGCGGGCTGGGAAAACACCCGTCTTCCAGACCCAATTGCACGGGCAACAGCTGGAATTTGCACGGCTCTTTATTCAATTAATATTCAGAAGCCACTACTGCATTTTCCCAAGAGCAGAGAGACACTAAAAGCAAGCTGCTGCGTCTGACTCCACTGTTTGTCCTCCCCCTTATGCAGTGTTGGGTTGTTTGGTTGGTTGTTGGTAGTGTTTTGTTTCTATTTTAACCTCTCATGAATATGTGTTACATTTGGCAAAGAGGCAACTGGGGACTGAGAAGAGAGCAGCAAAGTGGTGTTTCAGAAGCCAAGAGAGTAGCATGTTTGAAGTGAATTGCACCAGATTTTTGTTCAGATGGGAGATGCTTGATTTCGGTTTTGCTTGACTTGCCTCCATGCGGAGTGAGCTGCTGAGATGCTTGTTTATACTTCAGATCTTTCTAAGGTATGGTTTGGGTTTACAGTCTAACCAACAGCAAGAGGAAGGTTTACTACAGTGATAAATATTTATTTGGATATCATGCTCACAAGGTTTTTAAAATGTAAGCAACAGGCTAAATACAAATAAGTTATCACTGCCTTTAGTTTTTGAAAAATGAGGTGTATCTTTTCACTTTTGGACTAAACTGTGTATTCTAAGTGGAAGCAGATTACGAAATGATATTTAGAAAACAGGATTTATAGACCCTTCTTTTGTTTATATATACATAAGAGGTGTCCATTCTGTTTGTGTGCAGGAGTACAGCCAGTATGATGGTTTTCCTGGCTCCCAAGCTGCTCAAATAGAAGATCAGGCCAGGGAATGTATTCCCCTGTGGTGCTTTCTGGACCGAAGTGTGGTCTGGCCCATGAATTGCGTGTAGTACACAGGTTTCAGAAGAGTAAGTTCTCTGGCAGTGGGCTTTTTTCCCCTGCTGGAGGGCAGCCCTGGAGAAACAGAGGTGAAAGAGAGTTACTAAATTGCATAGCTTGTTACTTGCTGTCTTCAAGGAATGATTTCAGCCTAAAATCATTTATCATTTCTTGTGAAGTATTGACAAGTGACCAAAAGCTAAGAGGAGGTTGTGGAAGTCAAGTTTTTAGTTTGCAATCAAAATGAGAGGCTTTGGGGAATCTGGCTTCCTTCTTTTTCTGACCCACCAATATGAGGGCAGCGAGAGTGGGAAGCGCTACAGTATTTTTTCATATACTTGGGTTTGTAATACATCAGCTCACATCATTCATTGTCAGCTCTTAATCATTCATTCCAACAGAGGCTGAGAAGGTGCAGATCAATGGTCTTGGCTTCAGTGTTTGGCTTTTTGATTGCAGGATTTTCATGTGTATCAGTTGCATTATTTTAAAAGAAAAGTTGGTTTTTTTGGGTTTTGTTGTTGTTTGTTTGTTTGTTTTTTGTACCACATCATGGTTTAAATAATTGATTTTGGTTTAATTTGGACCCCTTATTTTGACAAATTACGATTATAGTGTTCAGCTTTATCATTGTCTTATAAATGATATAACAACTGCCTGTGAATGCCCATAAGTTTTTATTGTTGTGTGTGAATGTTAATAACAACATTGCAAAATGGCACAGAGGAGGTTTAGCAGAATAATGTTTGCATTTCCTCTAGTAAAATATCACACCATAGTACAATTTCTGTATAATAAATCCATAGAATCTCTTATCTCTCTGTGTCATGGTAATGATTCAAGTACAGAGCTTCTAAACAGAAGGTGTATGTTACATCTGTGATGTGGATAGATAGATAGAATCATAACTCTTCTAGATATCGAGGGGTTTTGATTCATCCAGGGCCTGAGAAAATTATTGCCATCCCTAGAAATTCCATCTCTTGCTTCCCATGATTGAATGGGTATCATGGCCTTCCTGATCACTGAGCAAATGGCAATATGTGTGTCCTGAGCGAGCACCAGTCACAGAGCTGAAATGCAGAATGTTAGAAGGTTGAAGCATTTTTGGGGCTTGGAGGGATCAGTCCCTGGGTTGTAGAGTCAGGCTTCGCTTAGGCATAATGGCACCACTAGGGAATAAATGATATTACAAAGAAAAACTTATATCAGGTCCTATTTTAAAAAAATTTTCTGCAAGGTGCTGATGTCTAGACCATTACTCAATGGTCATGTAAGTTTGGACCTGGGGGCATCTGCTCCAAACCTAACTCAAAGCAGATCCAATGAGATCAGGATGCTCAGGGACTTGTCATGCCATTGCACACAAAAATTCCAAGAGTGAAACACCAGATTAATTCTTTTAATTCCCTCTTGTTAGTAATATGTTGTTGTCATACTTTGCTTCTTTGTTTTAGTTTGAGAGGATATTAATGCGTGTCTGAATGGGATTAAACATGTATAAACCTTGCAGTGACTGATGATTTAGGAAATAATTGTTTTCTTCAGCTAGAAGGTTTTACTCCTGCAAAATGCTCCTGGTCTTTTTTGAAAGCTTAGTCAAAATCTTAGAGCTAAAATTAGGGAATGATACATGCTTCACTAAAAATTTATCACCCATTGATTTCAATCATTCTTTTAAAAAAACCTCAATGAGGCTCCTAACCAGGAATAAAAGAACCAGTTCAGGCACTCAGTGTGTTTAAACTTCCTGATTATTTTGTTGTGGGACGGCAGGAATGTGGGACAAATGGAAGGCCTTGAGTCTGAAGCAGGAGAGGGGCGAGATGGCAAGGCAGGAGTAAGATGAGGCAGGCTCAGCTGACTCTGCATGGGAATCCAGGCACGGCTCCTGCCCCTTTCCCTCTCCATTCCCTAGAAAGCCAGTGCTGTTGACAACATAACCCAAAACAGCAAAGTGAAGGGAGGTTGCTCCCTGCATCTCACCTTTTGTCTCCCTCAGCCCACTACAGGCAGTGGAGAGTTCAGTGTCTGTGTGGTTTTCCTCTCCGAGGAAATCTCAGCAGTCAGGGAAACAATCTTAGCACTTTTAACACTAATGAAAGTTGAAGGCAGTAAACAAAATCATGGAGTAAATCATCCAGTGCTGACATGTCTTTTGGACAGCAAAGAGCCTTTCATTTGAAGATGTGAAATAACGTTTCCGTCGTGTTTTTGCTAGTCTGATAATTAGAAGTGATTTAGGACAGCAGTGAAGGTGCCTCTAATGGGCACCTCGTGGGTGTTAATAAAAGGAAGAATACATTAAAGGTAGTGATTTGTGATTGGGCTGATGGGGTTAATATTTTCTTAGAATATAGCCAGCCGTTTTTCTTCCAAGTAGCAATGTAATGTAATTATAAGTACCTTAGTAGATGGACTCAATTGCTCCTATCATGAAAATTAATTTCAGGATCATGCTGAGGCTTTCTTTCCTTTCCTCTTTATTTTCTACACTGTGCAGGGGGTAGCAGACACATACAAATGAAATTACTTTTGAACAGACCTCACAGAGGCCTGGCCAGTTCCTATGAACAACTGGAATTGAAATCTGTGGGCAAGGAGAGCATTTCTTTTTACATTCCTCTACATGTTTCGCACCTGTAAAACTCACAGTTTTCTTACATGCTCTTTCAAAGTACTTGACAAAAGCTAGACAGATATCTCCAAATTATCAGAGAGAAAAGTGTGATATGCTGAATTTTCCCCAAATGTTTCTCAGAAGTAACTGAGCAATGGTTACACCTTTTCCAGTTAGTTTTGTCAGGCGTTATAATCAAGCCTCTTCAGCACAGGTAAATGTTCTTACTGCAGTATTTCTAAACACTCAAATACACAAATAATATTAATAATATTAGTCTTGAAAAACTTAATGGAATTAAATCAAATGGGACTCCCAGACTTTGCTCTGAAAACATACACAAATTTAGAAAGATATCAGCAACATGAAAGTGTTGGATGGCTGCTGTGTGGTTTGAAACCTTAATTACCAACACTCATTAGCAGATATACATCTGACCTATACAGATTTAAAGCAGCTAAAAATAAGCCTTAAACCCATGGAGGAAGAGGAATGTATAACATAATGTAGTAGTGAGACTTGGTCTGTTTGAAAGCAGCTTGTTGCATACTCTTAAAACCAAAGCAGAGACACCCAGGATCTGGGTTTGTGAGTGTGAAAGTGGGTCCCAGTTGGAGCTGATGATGTAAATCCTTATTTGGGCAGAATTTCAATGGAAGGTTTTGTATGAATGGTATAGACTTTGCATTCTAAGAGAATTTGCTGTCTTTGCTTCCTAAGTATTAATATTTCTTTTTACTCTTCTTGCAGGCTATAAAGTGTTAATGAAAGAAAAAGAAAGTCTGGAAATTCGTTTCCAGAGAATCCTTTGCATGGTGAGGGAGGGAGAAGCACAAATATACTTGCAAATTGAGGCAGAACTGTGCTGGAGTTCATCACTCCCTTTCCTTTGGTTTTCTGGAGAGGTACTTAATGGTGTTTGAACATGACTCTATAGTACCATTAATGTAACAATTTTCATTTGTACAGTGCAACACCAGAAAGATAATCTCTGTGTTAAGTACGTTTCCTTTATAATCCCAGGAGAGGCAGAACTCTAAGAGCAAATATTGTATTTACCATAGACTGTAAAAGGGAAGAAATGAGGCTAAAATGCAAAGCAGCAGGGATAAAATAGAGTTCCTTTTGGATGTCTGCAGTGGTACTATGAATATATATATACTCACTGTTATGCTTTTTATATTACCTCTAATTTGAAATAAACAACATGATTACAGATTAGATCAATCATTGCTTCAGTATTTCTGGCCAAAGTAAGAAAAGCCTTGATGTGCCAGCTAACCGCGTAATCGAGGCAGAGATTGTTTCACTGCTGGTGATTTGCTTAAGGATTTTAATTTACAGTAATGAGTATTCTTCTCTGCATTGTAACCTGGCTCCCCATGCCTCCCTTTGGAAAGCACTCACTGCTTGTATATACCAGTGGAATGATGATGTGAGGCTCTAAACGACAAAACAGAGCAGTTGAGCACTGCTGCCTGACGTCTCTTCCAGAACAGAACTGAGTGGGAAAATTGATGCCTAGCTGTCCTTACTTTGATTTGTGCAGGAGCTCTGGTGGGAGCTCAGCCACTGGTGGGGACTGGGGGATATGGAAATGGAGCATCTTTCAGAATTCATCAAGTGAACAGATAACCAGTGCACTCCAGAGGACAGCTCTGCCTTGCCTACTGGAAGGACTGAAGGATAAGATGACGTTTTCTTGCATCTGACTCATGTGTTTCTTCTTATGAAGTTAAACAAAGGAGCAACAAGCGGTGGCAGCTGGAGAATATCACAGGTGCTTGAAAGCAATTTGACAAAAACAGTAAAGAGAAAAAGACATCAACAGTTTACAGCACATTTATTTTTAGGGAATAGTTACTCAGACTGGAATAGAGCTGTTGGGAGTCCAAGCAATGTACCAAAATGATAAAACATGATGCTAGAAGCCTGATGTTCAAACGCTTTGAGGTTGCTGCTCTTGGAATACTGTCCAGAAATGATGCAGTAATACGGGCCAGCTGACATGGGTGCCTTTCCTAATGGTGTATATTTAGTGGAATCATCAGTTTAATGATGAACAAATACATTAAATGTAAATAATAAGCGTGTTAAGGACAATTCAAATATAAATGATGGGGGGAAAAAAGTGTGACTGCAAAGAGAAGTGAAGGAATAGGGGGTAGTGTAAAGAAGAAAATCTGGTCAAACTTATAGAAAGTTATTTGAGTTTAGATTGACAGGAAGCTCAACATGAGCCAGCAGTGTGCCCAGGTGGCCAAGAAGGCCAATGGCATCCTGGCCTGTATCAGGAGCAGTGTGGCCAGCAGATCCAGGGAAGTGATTCTTCCACTGTACTCAGCGCTGGTGAGGCCACACTGGAGTACTGTGTCCAGTTCTGGGCCCCTCAGTTCAGGAAGGACATTGAGGGGCTGGAGCAGGTCCAGAGAAGAGCAACCAGGCTGGTGAAGGGACTTGAACACAGGTCCTATGAGGAGAGGCTGAGGGAGCTGGGGTTGTTGGGCCTGGAGAAGAGGAGGCTCAGGGGAGACCTCATCACTCTCTACAACTACCTGAAAGGAGGCTGTAGTCAAGTGGGGGATGGTCTCTTCTCCCAGGCAACCAGCAGTAAGACAAGGGGGCATGGCCTTAAGCTCTGCCAGGGGAGAGGTTTAGATTGGATGTTAGGAAGAAATTCTTTACAGAGAGGGTAATCAGACATTGGAATGGGCTGCCCAGGGAGGTGGTGGATTCTCCGTCCCTGGAGGTATTTAAGAAGAGACTGGATGTGGCACTTAGTGCCACAGTCTAGTAACTGGTCATAGTGGATCAAGGGTTGGACTTGATGATCTCAGAGGTCCCTTCCAACCCGTATGATTCTATGATTCTATGAATGTCCAGAAAAACAGGTTTGGTTGCCTGCTCCAGATGGACAAATGATGCCTTCTCCCTCGAATTCTCTCCAGGGAATGAAAGCTTTCCATGCTTTCAATGCACATCTAAGGAGCTTGATGGGCTTTCTCTTTGAGGTGCCTGGAAGCCTCAGCCATATGTCAGGGTCCACTTTCTTGTGGGCAGCTCAGTTGGTATCGAGAGTAAAAGTCTGGTATTCAGACTATTATTCCTGTAATCCAAAATTGGAGATTTTTGTGTCTGAATTCGGGGACTCCTGCAAACAACGAGAATTTTATTCTTCTTCTCAGGAGGCTGTTACTTAGGCTGCCACTGCTTGAAACC
Organism: Cephalopterus ornatus; assembly: GCA_013396775.1. NCBI lineage: Eukaryota > Metazoa > Chordata > Aves > Passeriformes > Cotingidae > Cephalopterus > Cephalopterus ornatus. Next base: position 831,734 of record VZRE01016168.1, on the reverse strand, counting down.
CATGCTTAGTTTGCTCTTTGATAGTTCAACAGTAATTGTATTTACGGTTCATTTTGCTTGGATGCTGGTGACTTTAATCTTTCCGTAGTGCCAGTGGTGCAGTTCAGCCCTGATATACGTGTTCATTGTCCTGCTAAATGGAAAATCCCATTGCAGTTATGATTTCTGTCATCTGTAGGAGAGTTAGGAGAAAGCATGTTGCGGAGGTACTGTGGAAAAAGAGAGGGTGGTATGAAGTACAAATACAGGTTGTGACCAAAACCTCAATCTTGTCCACTGTGTAACTGTAATTTAGATGTGAGTCTATATACATGAAGCACATTTAATCATATGGTGTACCACTAATTGCTAAAGGTCAGGTATTAGTTATAGAAACACCAAAGTGTTGCACAATAGTACTGGAAGCTGAAATAGGCAAATCCAAGTAGCTGAAGTGTTACATACTTCTGTTTAATTTTTCAATGAAACATTTGGAATAACATCTTTTCTCCTATAAATGCCAAGGAGAAGGATTTTCATAGAAACATTGTGTTTCATAGAACAACACAAGTCTTCCATTTCACAGGACTTTGCACCAAGTAGAAATATTAGTCGGTTACACAGGGGGAAGTAGGGCAGATGAATTAAATCTTCATTTTGTTTCTATTGAGCTTTAGCAACTGAACTTTAATGCTTTTTAATTACGTTCCTTACCTGGCTGGTGAGAGGGGCTGTATTAAACCACAAATACCTTAACATCTGGGGCTCATTTGTTGCAAAATGAGCACCATCTCCTTTGATTCCCTATTTGTCTCTCTCTCTCTGCTCTTACAATATTTGCCTTGTACTGATTCCCCTTGCTAATTGCAATCCATCCAGTGCTGTGTGGGGAAAAAACCCCCTGTTTTAGTTGCATGATTTAATGCTTTTAAGTCATCTTGGCTTTGCTGACTCATTGGTCAACCTTGAAAAATCATAGCAGTGCAAACACTGCAATGCCAGCAGAGGACTAGCAGGTTGCGCAGGGGACTCTGTTACTGATTAGTGTCATTTTTTTTCTGAGTTGAAAGAGCTATTGTGTTTAAGGCCATGAGATTTAGAATTAGGAGTAATTAAAAACCAAGGCTGCTGTCTTTATATTTTTTTAAATATGAAGGGCCCCAGGAGTCTCTGTAGTCATTAGAAAATCCTATTCTCGTGCTAAGCCTGTCCTTATAAGCAGTTCTGTTGTTGGCTTTCCTGAATGTAAAACAGGATCTTGTTGAAAGTGGATGATGAGAGGGGGTGAAATAATGTAAAGGCAGAGGAGAAGAAGTGTGTGTGCGTGTGTGTGTGTTTGGGGGGCAGATATTTAGTGGTTGCGTGGCTGCTTTGTAATGTGTCCTTAGCAACTGGCTTTCTACTCTTAATGGGAAAAATAGATAGTGGGAAAGCATTCAAGGAAAGTGGGTCACATTTGATCCATGACCTAAAAGGAAAAGTGGGGGAAGGGAATAATCAGCTCGGATCATTAATGAGGTGAAAATTTATCCTTATAAAGCTCATTCATCGAACTGTGCAAAACTGCTGTTCTGGTGTCTTGGCTATGTGATAGAAAACGCAGCTCCTGCTCTCTCAAAACACAACAATTGCTCTACGGCTTTGTATTAAAAAAAAAAAAAAGAGGAAAAAAAGTTGTTTGTTTTAAACACTCTCCAGCAACACAATGATTAGACATGACAGTTTGGCTGTGGGGCCTTCCTTTCAGTTCAGGAAAATATAGAACAGAGCTGAGCTGTCCTTTCCTGGTAAAAACGAGGTCATTTGTAAAGCTTTGTGTACATTTCTGCAGCACTCGTGGAACAGAGCTCACAAAACAGCTCTCCTGAAGCCTCAATCCTACCTTCACCAATACTGCCATTTTTAAGAAATGCAGGCCCATTGACCACGCAAGATGAGAAATCAGAAGCAGTGGTTTAGACGAAATGACTCCTCAAGGATGTATAGTTTTGATTTAACTGTCAGGGGCTGCAGCCGTAAGTGCTCTGCCATTGCTGACTCTGAGCTTCTTACAGCTGTGCGTGGCTGAGGAAAAGCTCCTTGTAAACTGTTCCTTCTCCATGTGAGCTGTGTATGTGTTCTGAAATAAGCAAAACTACGCTGTCAGGCTTGATTATTCTCTCTGTTACATATACAATGTATTGTATACATTATATTTGCTAATCCCTGTTGTTCATAAAAATGCCCCAGGCAATTAAAATTTATTGAATAATAATTTATTTTATGTAAAAGCTAATACTGATTTTCATACCCAACTATTTTTCTTCTACCAATCAAATTCTATGTAGCTGCTAATAATTCAAGGTAGTTTTAATTAATGTCTCAGCAAGTGGATTGCAAGTCTGTTGAAGAATGCATCATTGAATTAAATACGAAGGGATAGCAAGGGATCTACTGGATAAATGCCTGGAAAATATGGAGTAATGAGAGATGTGAGCTGGCACATCAGAGTTGCATTCTCTTCTACCTTGAAACTTCAGGGAATACATTCCCATTCTGTCCAGGAAACCCTTGATGTTAACCTCCAGATTCTCTGACCCTTCTTAGAAAGAAGCATTCCAGATGCTGGGCTCATTAATGGAGATGCTTGATAGGGTTAGGGTAAATTAAAAATCCCTGACTTTGTAGGCTAAGTGAACTCAGACCTGCTGTGTTCACTTGTCCCCTTTTTCCTTAAGTGTCTATTAAAATAGTCTGAAAGTGTGTCATGTTTCCTATTATATGAAAATAGTAGGGAAACATCTGGCTTACTAATAAAATTAGGTCTGGTACTTAGAAAGCAGGCAGCATTGTTTGGAGCCTCGGAGATGCTTCTGCAATGCAAACAGTAATAGTGGCTTTGAAAAGTACTTTACTTCTGCTGTATTACATGATTTTCAAACACTGCTTCTTTAATAACATAATGGTTCAACATTTATATAGTGCTTTCCTCTGAGTGTTTTAGAATTCTTCACTGGGATGGGATCATAATTCAAAGGTGAGGGACATAAGCACAGCAAAGGGAAGAGTGTGGCTGAGAGACAACTTTCTCTGTTGCATAGTTCTCTGCTCTTTACCATTAGACACACTCCCCAGCTTTGTTCTTCTATTGAATTTCGTCTTCTCTGAAGGATGGTTATAGCAAGAAAACTGATTCGCCTTAAAATAATCTGTAAGTAATACCCCTCTCAATGAATTTGAAATTGCTGGAGTGAAGGTGTTCAGAGCTGACCTGCTGCCCAGCTGGTCACTGTCTGTCTTGAGTGACTGTGGGGGCACCGGGTATAGATATCCTTCTCTTCTTCAAACCAAGATGAGCACAAATCCACAGCTCTGCAGTGGTCGCAGTCAGAATGAAAATTCAGGCTTCATGGTTTTTCTCTCCATATCTCTTACTTACAGTGACAAGCCCATCAGGTTCAGCTTTCAAATCATTAAAATAAATGTTCATATTATTAAAATCTCATATTTGATGCCTGGATTCCCCTTGGTTTCTTGTATCAAGCGACTGAGACCTGTAAGCTTCAAGGCTGTATTCTCCCATTGGCAGCATCCTGGTCCCTCCACCTGCCCTGGGGCAGGTTTCTTCCCCTTTTCCATCTGTTGAGCGAAGGTGCCTATGACTGTACAGAGAGGGGTTATGTGGAAAAACAGTTGGAATAGGGCTAGAGATCTTAGGGAACCACATGGTGTTACTAATCCTCCAGCTTTCCAAAGACTTGTCATCACAAATAAGAGTTTTCCACTTTCAGGGGGAGGAGGGAAGAGAAAAAAGAAGGAAAGAAATTAACCCTGTGGTGTGATGACAGAGATTTCTATAAATCACACTGCGTTTCACACTGCTGCTGACAGCCAGCCAAACCTTAGCTGGCCGAGTTTCCACAGGTCGAGTATGTTACAGGGAGCTTAAAAATACACCCACAAGTGTTTAACTATCTTTTCTCTTGCACAACGGTATTGGAGTCAAGAATCTTTGCAAATTATAGGGTGGTCAAAATTATGTGGATGGCATTCCTATTTTTTACCATCTTCTCCTTTCCCATTTCTTTTGTAAAAGTGCCAGCAAGTCCCTAAGACCTGGGTTCATTTTTGCTAGTGAATGAAACCTCCAGAGCAAATAATAATCCACTAGGAAAAGCTTTTGTCCAAAGGGTACAGTTAAGAAGTTATCTCATCCTTTTAAATTCCTGCTACAAGTATTTAAGATGACCTTAAAAACATGGGTTTTGGCAACTTTGCAAGCTGTATCTTCCTTTCCATTTGGCCAAACAGATCTGAAAGGCAGCCCTCTCCTGTTTTCCCCATGCTGCTTTTGCATAAAGTGCCCTGCAAACTCAGAAGATGGAGATCTATCTTTTAAGACAGAAGTGTCCCCATAAATGACTGCCATATGACTTGGGAACTGTGTGTGTTAGAGCATGGGTTTTTTTGGCATTTTTCGTGGTATGTTTATTGGGAAAATTTAAACCAGTTTTTCTCATTTTGTTTGTTTGAATGATGCCTTTAAAGGGGGAGTTGCTCCTTCCCTAATTATGTGTAGTTGTTTATTTTCTTGTGAGCTTCAAAAGAACAATGCAACCACCAGAGCAAAAAAACTTTTTTGCAATAATAGAGAAAAAAAAAGAGACTAAATAAAATCTTATACTATAATGAGAGTTTATTTTAAAAACTCACATTTGTTGTCGAGTACTTGTATACCAGTGCTATTAGCCTTTTAAATAACAGCTCTCTCTTTGGATGTCGAAGTATAACTCTTGGTAACCCAAAATTACAAAGGAAAATGAATCCTTTGAAGATGTTAGAACACACATTGCAATGGAATTTAGAGATTTCAACAAGTGAGAAATTAAGACAATTTGGCCTGTTTTGCAGTGCGTACAGGACAATACTTTCCATCCAGCACAAGAAGTGGTTTTTTTTCATTAAAAACTGCTGAGTATTGTGCCTTCACATCCAGTTTCTCTTCTTTAATCTACGTATCATGGGTGCATGTATGGTTAGTGGTATGTCTGGTGGGACCTCGTTCTGCCACCATTCGGTGCTGCTAGAAGCATGTAAAACTTGCCCATCTGAAGCTGAAGCCAGGCTTCAGTTTTACTCATTATTCTGTCTTCCACAAAGCTGGTAGAAGTACTTGTGCTCCCACATAGAATCAACTACCACTAATATTAGGTTTTAGAGGTTTTCCCCCTCCCCCAAGAATCACTAGAGTGAGTTATAAGTATGTTGAAACTCACTGGGGAAAATCACTTTCTAACTATTGACATTTTAGTAGCAATCTAATGAGGTACTTAGATTTTTCTAGTATGTCGTATTGAGGAGTAGTTAAAAAAGATTCAGAAAAGGGAAGCTTTTGGATTTTTTGTAAGCTTCCCTGTAATACAACTTCGAAAAAAAACACCTGTTGATTTTGTTGTTGTCCAGCGATCTGATCAGGGCTGAGGTCTGCTCTGAAGAAAGACTGGGCACTTTTCCAACTCACTTTTCTGCCCCCAAAAACCTGTCTGGACAAAGATGGCTCCTCCCTGAAGAACTGGGAAGTGTTTACCAGACAATGTTCTTGTTTTCCTTTACTAAAGGCCCGCTCCCCTCCTATATTTTCCATCTAAATGGCGAAGCAAGCTTGTCTCCTGCCCCGCACGCAGATCTTCAGTTGAGCTACAGTTTCATGAGATTATTCATCCCAGTAACATTCAAGAGCTCTCCCACAATTCCCAAAGTTTTGCCTGCCCACATACTTTACCCTCAAGCCTTGGGAAGGATAAAGATTTTCTTCTTTGTTTGCTTATATGTTTAAGATTTCACCCTCCTCTGCCACTGAACCAAGCCTGACCTTGATTTTCAGTTTCATTACTTTACATGTAGTCCCTCTAACACTGGGTTTATATCAGAACCCTGTCTTCCATGGCACTAGACAGGAGGATTGACTCTACCTGAAGGAGTTAAAAGGCAGGCAAGGGACTAAAATTCCCAAGGCTGAATAGTGGGGTGAGAAGAGATGGAACTAACCTCTAGTACCTCTTGCTTGTCCAGCCAGAGGCAATACCACCTCATGAATAGGCACCGAATATCTTAGCACGTTTTATCCACCTGCAAAAATTGCCATGTGGTCCTGTGGGGTGGGACTACCCCACTCCTGCCCTCCTCCACTGCCAAAATGAACCCTCAAGTACAGGAATAGCCAAACTCCTTCCCCTTCCCCTGGCATGGTGGAAGTTCACCCTGCCCAAATGAAGACCTTGATTTGTTGAAATAAAGCAGAATAGGCTGCGTTTCCCTCTGTGCTGCAGAAATCAGCTTTGTCACCCCTTTGACCTCCAGCTCACCAAAACCTTTCCATCTGTGGAAAGAAAAAAAAGTTAGCTACAGCCCTTCACAGCTGACTGGCAGCTCCTCCAGCTTTTACAGGCTTGGTTAGCACAGAAGCAGGTCAAGACCACGCCATGCTGTCACCTGAAGTGCCCACAGTGGTTGCCCCGGCAGTATCACGTCAAACTCATCGCGTATCGAGACGTGGTGGACCAGCCGCCCTGATCCGAGCACGTCCGACACCCGAGAGCTCCCATAGCCGGGGCCGTTTTTGTGTGTCGGCTGTTAGCGTTTCCACTGAGGTCGGCATCTTTCTAACAGCTCGCTGCAGCTGGATCCGCGCATTATGAAATCGCACGCCTCGAAGTGCCTGGTGAAGCAGATCCTCCCAGCCTCGCGCTGTGAGGGAACAGGAGCCACGCCGTGCAGAAGGGTGTCTGCGCGTGTCAGCAAAGCGCCTTTTCAGCCTGAGAGCTGAGCGCAAAGATTTTTGAAGAGGAATCAGGCAATTAAATTTTGAATCCACATCTTCCTCTGTTTTTGTTAGGAATTCATGCTTTCAAATAGATGCAGCTTTCCGTTGTGTGTCTTGTATCGTCTGTATACGCAATTTCATTTTAATTTTTTAATATTGTCTTTCCCTGTTGTTGGGGTTTTTTTCTTTCTTTTCCTGGACAGGTTATACATATGCTAATAGAAATATGCCTATTACTTGAAGCATAGTTCTGCTTGTCAATGAAGCTTCATTAACACCGTTATCACTGCCTGACATTTATCTTATAATTTTCCAGAGTTGACTGTTACATCTCCATGGAAACCCAAATTGCAATTGAAACAAGTGAGATAATAAAGGCATCCACAGAGGATTGACAGTATGCAAGCCCACAGTGTTTGCAGGCTACATTTGTTTATAGTTCCTTAGATAAATCCCTTGCAGTGGAGATTTTTATTACCTGTCTCCTATCTTCCTATGACTACGGCTTATTGCAAGGTTTAGAGCAGCGCTTTTTTTATTTTCCTTTTTAATTAGAGCAATAAATTTTATTGGACTCAGCAAGGGAGGCATTGAAGATGTAAATTCTAGAGTGATTTTTCTGGGATGAAATGTGAAGCTTTTTATATATGATTTTGGCACTATATAGACTAAGGCATTCCTCTGTTGATTTGAGTTTTTTTTTGAAGGAGCCAAAACTTACAATTATGGACTCTTTTGATTTGCTGACTCTTTCAGTATGCAAGAAGGATCTCTTTTTTCTATACCTAAGGACTTGAGCTCTCTTAAGTTCATGACTCTAAATCAATTTAGATGGTGCCTCAAAGCAAAGAGTCATGAAACTGGAGTGGGTCCAGAGTGAATTAATCTGAAATTAATTTGATTTTGAAAGGCTCCATCTGGCTGTGTTTGGAAAAGGCATTTAGACAGATATATAAACAAATGATCATCTGTATTCTATATGCCAGATGTGGTGTCAAAAAAAATGAAGAAATGGCTTAAAAAAAAAAAAAGAATCAGCTGAAGGGGATTTTGCTATAATGATGCTCAACTTGTTGAAATCACAATTGCATCACACTTTGGACAATAATCTTTTCTTACATTCAGATTTGTAAAAGGAGGTAGCATGGGTGAGCTTGATAGGATTTTTTGTTTTAAGTAAGAAAATTGAATGCCACAGCTTGCTTTAATGGTCTGTTTGAGATCTAACCAAAACTGGCTAAACAGAATTGGCTGTGCCCTTAACACAAGCAGGGCTGTGATCATCCATTCCCTTTTTAAGGAAGCTATTTAGGTAAAGTAGTCATGTCAGGCACAAGCCATTGGCCTCCCTCTCTTTGGATGTGGCTTTTGGACCCATGAAAATCGCTCCCTGCACTTTGTGGAGCTCAGCTGGGTCTGAGCGTGTGTATACGCATGTGGGTGCCAGTCTTGAAATAACACTGGACTGTAAGTTACTCCTTGCAATAATCAGTTGATTTTAGCCCACAGAAATGTCTGCGTTTCAAAACCAAAGTTTGGGGAACACCTTTCCCATGCCCACCATCCCTCCAACTCCAGGACACTGTTTGCCATGAACTACATAAGCCCTTGCAAACCCCATAAGAACTTGCACATAACTGCCAGCCTGGGTATAAAACTTGCTGAAATAGTCACGTCGTTAATTATCAAGTAAGAAAAAAAATTTAATTCTTGAAGTCTTTACTGCTGTCTTTGAAGTTTTTTTGAGGGCAAAGGAAGAAGGGAATTGAGTAACAACTTGGTAAATTTGGAGCAGTAAGTGTTTGGAATGGGGAGAGAGACTGAGGTTGTTGACAAGAAAACAGATGGTCCTACGTGCCCTGAATTTTAAAAGCCTGGTGCTATTCTAATTCAGTTGTTGACATGTCACAAATATATAAGCATTTGGGTGTAATCAAATAGTGTTGTGCTTTTTAAAAAAATAATACCGATAAATGTTTCCTGCCACACAGAAAGAAGTTTGCTTCATTGCAAATGTGTGTAATCAGTAAAGCAAGACATTAATAATTCACACCATTAGTACTGAGCAGTCAGCTACTTCAGTCTCAGCTTCATGTGAAAAATTGTATCAATCGATGCTCCAAAACTATAATGTAATTGTTCAAGCACATAAGTGCACTCTCGTGTTACTGTCCAGCTTACAGTGATACAGAGAGAACAAACCCCTTTGCAGTTAGAGCCCCTTTTAGACACAGCACAGATATTAATGCAAAAGGACAGCCTCTGCCCCAAAGAGATTACAAACGAAAATGTTGCTGAGGAGCACAAGACGAGTGCTAAGTTGCAGTACTTGCCATAACACAGGTCAGTTTAGACACAGAAAACTGAAAGAGGGCAAGTTTAGATTAGATATTAGAAAGAAGTTCTTTACTGTAAGGTTGGTGGAACAGGTTGCCCAGAGAAGCTGTGGCTGCCCCATCCCTGAAGGTGTTCAAGGCCAGGGTGGATGGGGCTCTGAGCAACCTGGTCTAGTGGAAGGTGTCCCTGCCCATGGCAGGGGGTTGAAACTGGATGGTCTTTAAGGTCCCTTCAAACCCAAACCATTCTGTGATTCTATGTCTAACTCTTGTGGTACTTTTCTTAGAAATGCACCTACCTTTCACCTGATGAAGTCAGAAGCAATCTTGTTTGAGTTTAATGTATGGGACGAGTTCTGCCCAGAAAGCAAAAATTAATTATTGGGTGGTTGCCTAAGCTGAGCTTTATGTTGCAGAACATTATCGCTTGGTAGACCTCATCAAACCTTGAACTAGTTATATTCCCGAGCCTATAGGAAGAACAACGCTTGGAGGTTACATAACCTCCTTTTTTATATCTTCAAGCACTTCATTTTATCTTATCATGATAGAAATTTGTGATCCTTATCCATACTTGAACAAGAGGGGAAACAAATCCAAAACAGTCAGGGGTGGGGTAGGGGTGGGGTGGCTTTTGCTTTCTTCAGCCATTAAAGGGCGGGTGTCTGTCACTAGCTGTTGAGCTTCTAGTAGTTTCAGTTTAATAAAATCTATAGACCATTGTAAGTTTTATCAGCATAAACAAAAAGCTGCCCAGTTCAAATCTGTATAGATGGTGTGTTTAATTGTTTGCTTCCGCTTTTAGATGAACTAGCAATGATATTTAATTGGTTTCCAAAAGAGAAGACTAAAAAAACAAACCTCTTCCCCTCCCTGTTTGCTTTCACTTCTGCACTCATTCACTCTTGTTTACGTATATTTTAACTTGTATGAGTTGCTCCACGCACAGCACATAGACATCATTAAGCAGTAGTGCATCTTCTAAAAAAGAATTTGCTTGATAAAAAAATAGGTCCATACAGCAGAAGTAAGAGTTGAGACAGGTCTGAGACACAAAGAACTTCTTTTTTTATTATAAGATGTATTTGAATGTAAATGAGGTTTGAAGGTGTGATGTAGCAGATATACAAAGCTTTGGCAAAGTTGCTGTTGTTAACTCTACGGTTCTAGGAAGCATTAAAATAACATCATTTGTTAGGTTTAAACATGTACACAAGGGGTATCCAGGGTTTAGGTTCAACTCCAACCTTAAATCAAACTTGTAATGTGTACAGCAACACACAGGCTGAGCTCCTGAAGAGGCACTAGCTGCTGAAGGTGAACGTTTAGCTTTGGTGAGCAGTACACTGAGGGCTAATTTTAGGAAGTCAAGAAGCCTTAGAGCACAGAGGAGGGTATGTGCTCCAATGGGCACTTCCAGCTGAAAAGGGAACTGCATTTTAATGTAGCTCTTACTGTGATTTCCTTTTGTATCCTTGATTTCTGTGATAGTAGTGAGGAATCTGCATGTATACCTCTAAGAAATAACATGTTTTATCTCAGGTGAGCTCAGCTCTCTTCTGATGTTTCTCTAGTATGCGTTTTGTTCACTACTTTTCCCAATTCATACTGCCCTTAATATCCTGCAGTCTGACCTATCTGTTTGAAAGACAACTTCCCTCTGCTGCTCCTTCTCCCAGCCCAAATTTATTCCCCATCAAAACATTTTCAAGGTAGGAAATTTTTTTCATCACCACACTTTGAAATATTTTTTCCTCTGGGACAAGATGCCTCCTCCTTACCTTACCTAAAATTTGCATTTGAGGCATTGAAGTGATCACACATACTCAATTTGGAATTAATCAGAAAACAAGTATTCCCTATACTAACAATGGTTTGCCATGTTTAGTATGATCTAATATATGTAAAGAGTTAGAAAAGCTGAGCTACAAGTAATCACAAATTTCACCAGGAAAATGGCTGTGAATTTTAAATTATCAGGGCAGTAAAAAGGAACCCATTGTCTTAAGAGAAATTACACTTTTACAGATAATTTCTGCCAACGTGCAGGCAGCACAAGAAAAAACATCCTTGAATTTACCATTAAGTGCTTACACAAGCACTTGAGTATTATTAGCTGCTGAGAAGAATAAACTCTGAGCCTTGTCTGTCAGATATTAAAAGCCATCAGGATTTTCACGTAGTTAGTGTGTGTGTGAGCGCAAGTGCGGTTGCTCTCTGCTGGGTGGATGAAGAATTGCTCAGCTCTTTGTTAAAGGTTTTATGGGACTATAAGATGGATTGCAAGTCTTACAGCTACTCAGTCGTTAGCCCTGCCGATGGGTGCAGGGAAGCCTGGGGAAAATTATTTCGTAGACTTTACTGCCTGCATAGGACTGAACATCCTGCCATATGAGTTTTGTTCATTGGGCACGATGTCAGGGACATTTCGCAACTGCAGTTCTGGATATGTGTTACTTAATAATAATTATTAGTGTTATTAGAGTGTAATGGTTCTGCCAAAAACTGTACAAGACACTACAGTAGAAGCAGTTAATGATCTTTGAAGCATCATCTTTCCTTTGAGCTGCTTTTGAGCAAGTGTGCTGTGAAAATGCTGATGGGCCAGAAAGCATCTGGAGAGGATTTTTCCCACCACCCCCCCCCAAAAAAAACCCCACAGAGACCTGGTCATTTACAGCTTAAAAATGTTGCACAGCTTCTTTTTTTCTGTTTGTCAGAGGTTCTGGCCCTTATTTTGCTGGCCAAAATCCAGTGTAGGTAATTACCTTCTGTGTCTATAAATTGCAACCCCCTGCAGTTTTCAGTTGGGTACGGTATTGTTCTACCCTTCCTGGCTGAAACTGTTGTGCGATAATGCTCCATGTCATTAAACAGCTGCCGTCTGTCACCTTACAATGAAGTCATTCCTCTCTAAACAATGAGTTTTATAAAGCCCTTTTGGGTCCTTCCAGATAAAATTTGCTCGTAAACCAGCAATTATGATCTTTGGAGTACGGTAAGGTGATGCTTGGTTGTGTCTCTTGGTAGCAGTCAGAGGCCTTCAAATGGGTGTTGTCTCTTTTTTCAGCTTGTGTGGGATCCTGGCAGGGATGCCATGGCTCAGATGTAAATACTTATTACTGTAAAACCTTGGTGCCTGCAAATGCTGGGGTGGATTTAGTTGTCTTTACACTTGGAACCCGTTTGTTATCATGTTCTTGTTCTGTTGGCTCTTATGTCTTAAACCATAGGACGTGAAAAAAGGCATGTCTTAAAAGCTCAGATGTCTTAAACCATAGAACATGGAAAAAGGCAAATCCCCAGCAAAATGGTAAAACCACTAAAACAGGATGAGGGTTGCAACATGAATTAACCAAAAAACAACAGTGTGAAGGTTCTGTGTAGGGTTAAAAATAGATTTGAAAAAACAGGTCTCATGTAAATCTATTTGGTCCCTGTTAACAGCTGTTTTTCAGCACCTGGTTTGACACCGAGGTCATTAATGGAAATGAATGTGGATTAACACCAAAGCTCTTAACGGTGATGAATTTAAAAGAGTCCCTTTTGATCCAGACATTGTTTCTGAAGGCTCCCTCTCTGTCCTCAGTGGCCAGTTCACTTTAGCAGTCTTGCAGTAATTACAGATATGAATGGAAGAGACAGAGAAGGCATCTACCAGGTTTTTCCGGTGCTCCTGCTGAAGCAGCAGGGATATTAAAACAATCTCTAGCTCCTCAGGAGTGGTCCTGTCAACTTGCTGAAATGATGGAATGGTAGTTAGGTTATTAGAAGGAAAATTGGCACAAATTGAGAGAGAAGATGCTCTGGCAGCAACCACAAGCAGCCAGCGACTCAGTGGCTTAATCTCTGCCCTCAGGCTGCTCTCTACGATATAGATGACACCTTGTCAGTGAAGATGATGTGCTGGGTCACCCCTGAGTCCAGTGGGCTAAATTGGCCATGGAGGGAGGGATTGCTACAATGTAGAGCCAGCAAGCCACATAATCTAATTTTTTTCGGCTTTTTTTTTTTTTTAATATATGTCATCATTTGGATACTGACAGTAATTGTCAAGGTATCCCATTCTCATTAGTGTCCCCGAGACGCGGCTATCTCTGTACGCCCGTGCTTTCAAGAAATAGTCCTAAACTTTCACAGGCTCTGCTTTGCTTCTTTCGGAAAGTTTTGTGTGTAGTTTCTCTTTTGCCTTGTTATTTCTTGGGTACAGGAGAAGGGGAAGATGGGGAAAGGAAGAAGCCGCTTCCTCTGAGAGTCATTGTGTTGACAGAGAGAAGTTAGTAAAAACCCTGCAGCTGTTGGTGACCAAGAGGTCTTGGTGCAGAGCAGTAATGTCCATTGTGTGAAGAAGAAGGTTGGGAGAGGATAAGGGAATTCATCTTTAGCAGAGATTATTTGCAAGGGACCAAGGATATTTGGATGGATTTTGTATTGACCCAATAAGCTCTGTGACAACTGAACCATCAGGCAGGTGTGGTTTTGTTACTCAGTGGTGCCTTCAAGTACACTGCAGGGATCAGATCCGTAGAATCTATAAAACTGGGGTGGGTTTTTTTTCTCATTTTTATCTCTCTGTTGTTTTATTCACTTGTTTAGTTTGACTGCACTGGCTGTAATCCTACAGCTACTGCTGAAGCGGAGTGACAATGCTACTGGAGTGTCATTGCTGCAACATTGTTCATGAGCTCCTCAAAATCCCAACAGTGAGGCTTGCATTATCCCTCTGAGGTGCTTAAGAGCCTTAGTTTGCACTGAAATCAAAGGAAATGCAATTTAGGAAGGAGCCCAGCTGTGCTTGTAGAAATCAGTGCCCTCTCTGTGGCCTGAACTTGTCTGTCAACCCCCCAAAATGTTGGCAGCTCAGTCAAGCCTCTACTTTGTGGAAGAAAAGTATTATAAAGAAAAGTCTAAATTGTGCTTAGTTTTTTCCTAAACCTGCAGGAGTTAGTGGATTGACAGAGCTGCCAGTGGATGTTGGAATTTAGTCCAGAGAAGTTTTAATGACTTGCCTAAGTTACTGCAGGCAGTGAGTGACAAAACCTGTCCTCTGGAGTTTTGCATATGGTAGCCTACTCCTGGATCAGAGCCTTTAACCATCTTTATCCAATAAAGCATTTAAGGAATATTATCAATTCAACTTTAGTTCCAACAAAATAGAAAAAGAGCTGAAGCATTTTGTCAAATTAGAAGGGATTTTGGCTTGTGCCTAAATCTGTAGCTCAAAGCAAGAACTTGATGCTGATGGGGTCATTAACCTGAGAAAACAGTTACAAATAAGTGTTTGGCTTTGTGGTTTCCTGAAAGTTGGCTGATTAGCAATGGAGATTGTGGGGCTTTTGGTGGTAAAGGTGGTTTCGGTAAAGAAAAAAGCAAAGGAATTAACTTGTTATTTTTTATTCCGCATTACCTTAGCTGTAATTTTGGGCTGAAGTAGCAATTGTGTATGAATTTTTTAAAGAAAGGATCCAAGAGAAAGAATAGATGAAGGGCATAATTTTAAAATGAACTCAATTCATTTTATTAATGTAGACAACACTGAGAACAAATGAAATGAAAAGTCAAGCCAATTTCTGAAAAAAAGTAGCTGACCAAGGCCAGGGCAGAGCTGGGGGCTTTACCAAGCTTCTACCTTTTCATGTCTTTGCAGGTCCAAAATAATGTGAAAGCATTTTCCCTAGTTATTTTAAGCTATGGGTCAGGGATTTTTCAACCTCTCTACTAGGGAGGTTTTTTGACAGATTGGGTTTTACGTGAAGGAATAGGAATGAAAAAGAAATGATGGAGTGATTTTTCTAGAGGTTTAAGTGTCATGTAGATGCTTACTGAAAGTCGTGAAAGTTGTTACCTTGGAGTATCATTCAAGTGAATCAGTCAGGGTTTTTCTGTTTCTTGGTGGTTTGGGGGGAGATGGTTCTTTGGATGGTTGGTTTGCTTTGGCTTAAGTGTTGTGTATGTATGGAAAATGCAGTTTCTAAGGCCTGGAGAAATCATGATTTCTCCAGGTGTACTTGTGACCTGTAGAACTTATTCAAAATGAAGAGCATTTGTAAGATGAGAGGGTATTTGTGCATGAAATGTGATATAAAAGTTTGGACCAAATCTTTGAGTCTCTCACTCGGGCAAGACTCCCACTAGAACAAATAGGACTTTTAGCTATTTATGAGTGTGATAAATGCTGTTATCTGCTGATCCGTGTTGAAAACACTTCACAAGGGATGATCAAACTTCTTGTTGTTGGTTTAAAATGTATCTTTAATATAACTTTCTCCTTTCTGCCGTAAGCAGGGAAAGTGCTAAAGTTAATATGGGCATATTAATGTGTTTAGGTGAATTATGCTTTCAAAGAGATGAAACACATGAAACTAAATAATTTGTCTTCACACCGGTTATAGCTGTGAGACAGGGGAATTACACAGGGTTGTTTTCTCCTTGCCATTCTTAGATTTTTTTTTTCCATATGTAAAATATGATTTTCATCTTGTTGTGCAGATTTTGAGCTCTTCCAAGTCCTCCGGTGGGCATTCATTCCTGAACAATCATCAAACAGAGAAATTGTAATTAAAGCCAAATTTTTTTTTGAAGTGGCAGGTGGCTTTGAAATGCCTGAATTCTGCCACGATCAACTTCTGACATTGCTGCACACAGGCCATTTCCCCCCTATCCCCAGTGGAAAGATGGGCAGGATGCTCAAAAAGTCGCATCTCATTAGTGTTCATTCTTGAAGCTGAAACATCCAAAAATTATCAGCACTTATGGAATCTCTAGCCAAGTAATTAGTTGAAACTACTGTCCTTAATTATCAATAGTGACATGAGGTTGGGGGGCAGGGTTGTATTTTTCTTTTGTTCAGTATTTAAAATTATTTGTTTTCCATATAAGGGTGTGACCCTTCCTAAACCATAGCCTGTAATTTGTCTCCCAGATCAAATTATTTTTTGTTACTAAGTTCTTTTCCCATGTGAAAGTGTGTGGTTGTTTTGAACTTGGATGTAGGAGGTACATCTGGAGATCAGATAGGGTAAGAATTTAAAGGAGGTGAAAACGTTCAAAAATTTGATCTCCTTTGGCAGGCAGAAAAAGTTTTCGAAGCAGTATTTTAATTTTCACAACAAAGTAGGCAATTTTGCCACTATCTTGTCTTTTTGAATTGTGCCTTTTTTTTTTTTTTTATGGCAGCAATAAATAATGTGATTTAAACTCTGCAGACTGCTTTTCGTTTTTAAAGAGCGTAGGCAACTAATCGGCAGCAACCAGCCACATAGCCGGAGTGTTTTCCATTCTAGGCAATATCATACTAATTTGATGCACACATGGATGCTTCACACAATCTGCAGATTCATCGCTGGCATCTTGCATTAGTCATCTGACAGATTGCCAAGTGTTTCATATTCCTTTCATGTGACTTTATTACAAAACACACACACACACACACACGCACTGCCTTGTTTCTGCCAGTAGCCAGTTTAGTGAGAATTCACTGCAGTTCTGTTTACAACAGCCATGGACAGAAATCTGCACTTATTTGCAACTCTCCTCTGCTTTAAAATGCGAACGTCCCGGGTTGTGTTGTGCCGCTCTCGTCTTATATAATGACATTAAGCAGCAGCCTGCAGAGAAAACCAGACTCAATGAAAAATGTAATAGCATTGTTTTTTGTTCATAATACTTATGCTATTAATTAAATACTGATTTTTTTTCTTCTTCTTTGTGCCAATTGACATCATCTTCTGCATCTAGTGCACATGAAAACTGCTTAGTCTCCTAACTTGCCTTCTTTTTAATCTTCTTTTCCACTTTCTAGTAACGGCACAGCTAACAAGATGAATGGAGCTTTGGATCATTCAGACCAACCAGACCCAGATGCCATTAAGATGTTTGTTGGACAGATTCCCCGTTCGTGGTCAGAAAAAGAGTTAAAAGAACTTTTTGAGCCTTATGGAGCTGTCTACCAGATTAATGTTCTCCGAGACAGAAGTCAGAACCCTCCCCAAAGTAAAGGTACAGTAGTTGTGCTCTCTTTGCTTTCAGTTTGTTTGTTTTTCCAGTGATCTTGCTTGCCTTCAGCATTTCCAAAGAGGTTTGCATCTGGGTTGTCTGTTTTGTAGTATTTTGTGTTGAGCTCTGCAGCAGTCCTAAGAGGAGAGGACTCCTGAATCCTATCAGATGCTGTCTTTCTCCTCTTCTTAAATTGCAGTTTAATTGTCTGTTATCTGGAAGCATACTCTCCAGTTGTGCAAAAAATAACAAAATATTGCTGTTCTTGTTTAAATTATTCTTGCCCAGAAACATAGAAACCTGAGCGTTTGCCTCCCAGGATTAGCTCATGAAAAATATAACTTTATATTTCCTTTCGTTTCCTCTCTTTGCACCCCAGGTGGGAATTATTTTAAGGATACAAAAGGGAGAAATTATAGTAGTGGGCTCTTGCTACGTCACTGCTCCAGAAGCAATAAAAATTACGAACGGTCCTTTTTCCAAAATCTGATTTCTTTTCTGCAGTCATGTTAAAGGATTGATTTTTGGCACTGATACTGTTCTAAGTGAAAGGGTTGGTTTTCCTTCCTGCATTTTTTCTATACATACGTGAAGTATTTTTCCCTAACTATATTCCTTCCTTTCACTGTATATCTGTGTATATTTAGGCATGTGAGAGTTTTGTGTGTTATAGCATATGCTTATGTGTAGACTGAAAGTGAGTACTTTGTTTCACAGAATGCATTTTTCTACATAGCTGTGTATTTTCATTGATACTTCAAGGTTTGGAACATGAAAGCATTGCTACAAATAATTAGTGTAGCTCGGAGTCATAACTAGATGTGCATGCGTGTGCCTGGCTGTAAGGTTACTAGGCAGTTATTCATTCTTACTGCACTCCTGCCACTGATTCTAAAAACCTTCAGAGCACCCGTGCTGTGGAGAATACCATAAAATGATTTTTGTGGGCTAGCAGCTAACTGACTGTGCAAAACAGCCCTCGCTGGTGAGAGGTGACTGCAGTTGTGGGAAGCGCACAGCACAACCTCAGGTGCACCTGTGCTTTTGGGCAAAGCACTGCCAAGGCTCAGCATATCTTCCTTGCCCTGGTCCAGGGCAGAGGATCCTCTCAGTGGCCTCTTTGCTGCCCAGTTTGAGCAGTCTGGTGTTCATTTTGAGTTGTTTGCGTCTGTCACTTCTGGTTAAAAGATTTGTACCATCAGTGTCACACCAGTGTCAGGGAGGGGGGTTCATCTCACCGTACCTTGCTGCTAATCAAGTCTCTCTGCTACATTGCTCTTTCCTTTCCCCATCCCTGGAAGTGTTCAAGGCTCTGTTGGATGAGCAGCCTGCTCTAGTGGAAGGTGTTCCTGCCCATGGCAGAAGGGTTGGAACTAGGTGGTCTTTGAAGTCCGTTCCAACTCGAATCATTCCATGATTCTGTGATTCAGAAGCAGAAGTTGTTTCTGTTTGGAGTGTTTCACTGTAGTTCTGCTTCCAGCCCCCTCCATTCCCCAGGATTGATGTATTGTAGCGTGTACCCCCCTACTGTGTTAGCACAGAGCCCTCACCAAATGTCCTTTTCTTGTAATGCTGGATAGGAGACAGCATTAAGAGGTCAGACAACTGGATTTTCTGCAGTCCAGGCTGCTATGGATGAGCAAACTCCTACTTAGTTTAAACCACTAAAATGCTGAACTTTGAGACTCGTCCATTTGGAAAGAGCTGATTCCTGGGCCACAGAAATGCCTTCCCACTAAGCAGTAAATGAAGTGAGAACGATACTGTGGTTAGACAGAAGAAACCCACAGATTCCCATTTCTGTAGTGTTTTCCATTGTACCGTACCTGTCCATCAAGCAGCTGGAAGGCATAAGGATGAAGCACAGGTCATGCAAATCATTGTAGACTAATTATCAAGGTTTGTAGTCCCCCCTATACAGTATTCTTTTTGAAAGGTGGTTGGGGTTTGGGGATGCATTTTGCTTGGACTCTCTTCAGCCAGAGATGATGCTTGTCACTTCAGGCATTATGTGTTTTAATGAGTAAACAAAATTAATCCTGAAGAAAAACAGAATAACCTTCAGACTTACTTTTCCCTTACACCAGACCTCTAGTGATTAGCTTTTCCCTTGGAAGCTTTGGAGGAGTGTGTCTCCACGCTGGCTCTATTTGTCCTCCTGGCTGAATCTGCCAGCAAGGTTGCTAGAAACCTCTTGAATTTCTTGTGGATATCTCTTGAGTAGGAATGATTATTTTCTTAATCCAGTCGCGCAAAGGATTCTGTGTGAGAGATTGTTAAGAATGCTAGAAACAAACAAACCAAAAAATTGCCCTGAAAAACATCTTACAGTCTTCTTCTCATCACAATGCATGAGAAATACTTCACCTATACTGTCTAATTGGCATTTAATAATGAAATCGAGTTTTCATTTTTTGTTTAGAGGTCATGGAATCATAGAATAACCTGAGCTGGAAGGGACCCCTAGGTGTCATGAAGTCATCTCCTGGCTCTGTACAGGACAACACCAAAAATCACATGTGTCTGAGGTGAATTCCATGCTCCTCTTCAGTGTAAATATGTACACAAAACAACTATTTTTATTTAATTTGAGGTGGGTGGATTGAGGTTATGGCAGGCATTTTTCTGCCTGCTGCCCCTCTGCATCACCTCCAGTAGTCCATCAAGGGGACCTTGAGGTTGGGTGACACAGGAAAAAGTCCATTTTTCATTTCCCTGCATGGTCAGGACTCTCTGTCAGGTAGAACATTCACAGCCTGGTGTCACTTAGAAATTTTCTATGAATATTCTGCAAGCCTTCAGTTGCAATGACAGGAATGCAAGTTAGTGTTACTACACCACGCTAGGGGGGGGAGGTGGCGTTTTGGTTTTGTTTTTTTTAAGGAAAACCATTTTGATTTTTGAAATATTTCCCTCTTCCCAGACACGGGTTGTGTATTTCTGTGAGCTTGGCCAAAGGGGCTCCTCCAATTTGGACAGAATTTTTCTCTGATGAACTGTTTATCTAGCTGCAATCTGAGTCTCTCCCAATTCTGTCAAAAATAACCATAGGCTGCTTCTCCCTCTCCTGCTGTTATTCAGACTGTCTTTCATACCCTCCAACGACAGACGGCCTAGTTCATGTCTTTCCTCCTGTTTTGTATCGCTTGCCAGCTCTGCAAAGCTGAAGCTGAAGAAAGACAGGTAGAAAGCCAAGTTTTCCTCAGTTTGGAAAACTAGAGGAAAGCCATCTGAATTCCACAGATACATTGCTACTAGTGCAAACGTTGAAGCATGGCTTTGTTAGTTAGGAGCTTCAGGAATGGCTGCATTTCAATGTGTGATGGTTGGAATATCCTCTAGGAAATTCCTTGTGCTTTCCAGAATTTGCAGTTCTCTGCTTCTTTTGGATGTGTGAAAGAGATCAGCAAAGTAATTTGATTTTGTGTTTATCCCCTGTTGTTTTGTAAGGCTTTTTCCTCTTCCTGCAACAAGAGAAATCCGGGGGATTAGGTAAACTAAATACAAAAAAACCCCAACAACAACAAAAAAGAAAGCAGGAAATCCTGTAACGCTGAAATAAATGGCACTTTCAGCTTCTGGGGGCTAAGGGGATTCAAAGTCTGGGCAGATCAGCTCTCTCTGTTCCCAATCCAGTTCACTCCCTTTATATAATTTATTCTGTGTGGATAGATGACTTTTTTCCAGAGTAGTTGTTAAAAAGAGCTTCTCTAATACCTCAAATGCAGTGAGCTCTGTGCGAAGGCAGCATACACTGCTACCGAGATCTTTCTTCTTCCCCACTGTTTTCCTAAACCGGAAAAATTTCCTTGGCTGCTTTGGTTTTGGAGTCCAAGTGCTGAGGCAAGCAGATGGCACAGGGCTACTTTTGCCTTTTGAAATGCAGCAGAAGAGTCTTGGGCCGGATCCATCATGTGCTTTTGGTACCTTGCCCCTGTTTTGATACCTGATAATTCTTGGAGGGATCAAGATCCCCTAAACCAGCTTTGCGAGCCTGAGTCTACTTATGCAGAAAGCAGGGAGAGGCTCCCGTGTAACAACTAACTCTGTGTTTCCTTGTAGCCTTTTACAGACCCTTTATCAGATTAGAAGGAGGCTGCTGAGTGAACAAGGATGTGCTGCAGTTAAAGGCCAGTGTTTATTATTATCCTATTTAACATGGTAATTTAAGTCTACCGGGAAGCAAGCAAAGGAATCTGATAATGAGGCATTCATCTGCTGCATACAGGAGAGACCGGATGGGCAAGGAGGCATATATGCATAGAGAAGAAGTTACCTGGCTTGCTTGGGTACCATTTCAGCCTGAGTTTAGTTCTAAAATCGGAAATAGTCTGATGCAGGCAGGAAGGATGGTTCCTCTCATCCAGCAGGTCCCTCTCATGGTGCTCCATTCACTGCACAGCAGGAGGAGAAAAGGGAACTCGGGCAGTCCTTCAGGACTGCCTCAGGAGCAGAGCTGTGGCAATCTGCTTGTCACACTGTCCTAATCAGCAGCAAAGACAAACTGCTTCTTGTTCCTTGCCTGCCCTTGTGTCACCACCCAGCCGATTGTAGGCTCCTGCTCCTCCTTCAGGCAATTTCAACACATTGTGTTCGGCAAAACTATTTTAGATGCTCTTTAAAAGCTCCTTCTCATGCAACGCTCCAGGAGTCAGGGTTTCTCTACATATTTTGTCTTATTTTGTGTTTTGAATGCTCTCACAAGTCCATGTGAACACTGTTTAGCTTTTGAGATCAGATGAGTTGCATCATGAGCGCATTCGCTGACGGAACAGCAGGGCTTGTGACCACAGCCACTATGCATGTGTGTGTTAGACTAAATTTTAATGACCACAACTGAGAGATATTTTGTTCCAATCTTTCCTACACTGAATCAAAAAGTGCCTTGCGTATTATTTTTTATCAGGGCCATTATGCATTATGTGAAATTTCACACAGCAAAGACTGGCAAAAGCCAGATGTTGCCATTAAATACAAATACAATGGGGAGGAAGAATGAATGATAAAGCTGAGTTTTTAACTTAAAGTTTCTGACTTTAGGATGTTTAAATTCAAACATGAAGAAACCTTAAATCTGTAATTTTAAATGGGTTTTAAGTAGCATTGTAAGCTATATTCTAGATGTGAGCTGATTTTTATAAAAGGTAATTCTTATTCAACAAATCTGATGGAGTTTTTCAAGAAGTTCCTGTGAAAGTGGGCAGGTGTGAAATTGTGTATATAATCAAGCTGGATTTCCCAGGGGCATTTCACACAGTGTCACACGGGAGACTAATCCATGCTGTTGCTGGTGAAGCAGAGAAGGGCCCATTTTCAAATGGAGAAAGGAGCGGGTTAGATGATCGAGGGCAGATTAGAATGGGTAAAGGTTATGGGCCAGGGGAAGAGAGGGGATGATGATGGGAGTGCAACAGGGACTGTTATTGGAGATCAATACTTTTTCACTCTCTATGTAAATGGCTTTGACAGAATGAACAAGCAACTTGTTATCCAACTTTTTGGGTCATGCAGGAGGGACTAGATGGGGGACGAAGGGACCTGATAGCCAGGAGAAAACAATCCAATACAAAGAGATTCATTTGGGTAAAAAGAATACTGAGCAAGAAGAGTGAATCTGAGTTTTGAGTGAACACATTGGTTGAATGAGTGTATTTTTCAAAGATTTGAGAGCAGGAGAGGATCTGAAGAGTGCACATATCAGAAAAGCACTGACATGATGTTTTGTATCCGTGTGGTCAAAAAGACACAGAAAATGCGAAGCTGTATAAATGGAAGCATTGAATAGAGCTTTCAAGGAAATACTGCACCACTTAAAGAAGGATTTTTTTGATCATGTTTAAACTACAGTTACCAATATTTAGTACCATTCTATAGAAAAGGGCAGAGGTCCAGAGAAGAGCAGCATGATTTTGTATGAAGTCAGGAAAGGTTAAGCCATGGTAAAAGGTCTAAGAAGGGTAACTTGTAAAGGGCTTCAAACACTGACTTACAAGAAAGCTAAAAGGGGAAAAGCTAAGGAAGAATACAGGACTGCACCTTGGTTTGGAAAGAAAAAGTTATAAGGGGATACAATTGAAGTTTCTGCAGTATGTTGAAGTGCGTACCAAAAGCAGGAATAGATAAGCTCTTTCAATTAATATTAAACCCAGGGACTGCACAGCACAGACTTAAGACTGAGAAACAGCAGGCCAACAGAAAAAAAATTCAGCTTCTTAAGTCAAACTTGCAGAGCAGGGAATGGTTTCTGGAAGAAGCAGTAAGAAGAGTTCCAAAAGAAACTTTTCATTTTGAGTGCTCCCATTTAGCGTTTTGAAATAACGCGTCTATCTGGAGCAGTACGTGACATGACTGCTGCCCATGTCCAAGCACAGTTTCACCCCATAAACAGGACAAGGTGCCAAGGCTGCAATGGACACAGCTGACAGTGGCTTATCTATGTCCTGCATGAAGAGGGTTTGACATTGATGTTGATGTTTGATGACATTTTTGCCTTGCTTTGAAGAGAGGGAGCAGATGAGGATAACGCCCCATTTCGTACTTGACTGCAAACCTGTTGTCCTCATAAATCAGTCTCACTGTATATTCCCTTCATTTAGCATGGCAAGAAAGTCAGCACCCTAAATACCAAAAAGTATCACACCAAACCCAACCCGGTCAGACGGTTCAGAAGTGGAAGATATTTGTGAAGACACTGTAACAGGAGTGGGGGGGTTGTGGTTGCAGAACTGGAAAAGTAGAGGAGAGTGGAGGGGGCTGGAAGAAGATTTTTCACTTGTATTATTTAAATATAGAGATAGCACATAAACTTTCCCTTAGCCTTGTTTCTGACGTTCCCCTTTACGGCATGAATGACTGCAGCTGTAGCAGAATTAAGCCTTTTTGCTTTCCTTTTTTTTTTTTTAAAGCATCTTTTTACTCCATGTTTTTATGATATTTATCACAGTGAGAGCTTGGTCCTGAAACGAGGACTCTAGGTATTGGTGTAAGAAGTTAATAAAAATAACACATCCCTAAGGGATTAAAGTAGATCGCTTTGGGGCTCATTGGCTGCAGTTTTGTAGCAGCTTAACTATGAGTTACAACTGCATATGAATTTTAAAAATTAAGCTAAGACTGTATAAGCGCATTATTAATTACATCTATGCTGAAGAAATGCATAAACTTTAGCTACATTAATTGGTTTAGTTAAATTGATAGAAAACTCATGTGCAGACCAGCCATTAGAAGAGCAGGACTTCATATTTCAGGTGTGGTTTTCACCAATGTTCATGTCTGATAAACACTTGAGGAGAAGGCAAGTTTGGTAAAGGAATGTTTGAAAAAGGCTGTTTGAGCTTCAATTCAGGCATGAAATAGTTGCTCTTCGAGTATTTTCAACAACTCCAGGAATACAGGTGAAAATATGGATTCCATTTGGCTGACAATTCAGTAAAAGCAAGAACACCAAAAAAAAGAAGGAGGGGTATGTTTGTCTAATTATACATGAAAACAATTGAAGGTTCACAAATAATAGTGGGTTTTATGTCAAGACAATGCTGGAAAGAATATCTGTCTCAATAGTTAAAAATAGTTAAAAAAGGCAAGCAGTTCTTAGCTATAATTTGACATCTTCAGCACACCATCCAGCATTTAGCTGTAGAATATTTTAGAATTTTACAAAAAAAGTCCCAAATGTTCTTAAAATATAAATGGGTAATCTGTTTTGTCTAGTGACGTCATTACATTGGAAAAAGACACGTAGGCAGGCAGTTAAAACAGCCTGAACTTTCATTAAAATTATAGAAACGGCTAATCAAATTGTGTTGTTGAATCTGAGTAATAAGCCAAACCTCAGTGTCTCAAATATAAAATCTCAAAGGCAAAAATTGTAATGCCTGGAAAAATCTAAGTCAAGTCATGCTCACACTTGCACACAGGAATTAATCAATGCATATAATACTCAGACATAAAACACATGCATGTGTAAGTATTTTCAAGATTGCTGCCTACATTTAAAATGTATACATCTCTAATGATGCAAGATACTGTCACTTTGAGATTTATGGTAGGCAGTTTCTTTAGTTGCATATTAAAGCTCACGTCAAGGAGATTCAATCTTTTTATGACATTCTTGTGGCACTGAAATTCTTTCCTCTTCCAATTTTCTATTAAATGAATAAACATACAGTGTTTATCTGCTTGTCACATAGAGCATGATATGAGTTTTTGTTAAAGAACAATGGCTTCAAAACAAACCCCACAACCCTTCTCTTGTTATGTAGTGTACCTAATTCTGTTCAGTTCTAATATCCAAATCGTTTGCTCCTAACATTTGAGGAGGTTTTGTAAAGGATTTGGGAGCTGGTCTGAAATCTTCATGCTCGTTGGCACGGAGCTCAAAGGAAGAAAAAATGTGACAACTGAGCACTGTCAAAAATGAAGTCTGATTGGGGAATAGCCTTATGAGGATGGATTTCAGCGGTACTGCAGCTTCCAGGTCTCTCATTTCCATTGCAAGAATAGCAATTTACTGCTATCATCTTCTGTTCCTGTTACCCCATTAAAATCAGTCACAAGTGCCCGTGCACATGTATGCACAAATAAATAAAAGCCTAAAATTAAAACCCACAATGCAAGAAGTTTTCCTCATTGAAAGATAGAGGAAGAGGCTCCAAGGCAATAAGAATTTCTCTTGTCACTGCTGAGATTATGTGAGAGACATAAATATTACAATGATGGGTCACAATAAAAAGCTAAAGACCACATAAAACATTTTAGCATAAATATCATGAATTTTGCATGAAATTTAAACCCCAGGAGGACCTTAATAGGATGTCTGTTATTCTTTATGATTTTGAAATACATTACGAAGTAGATATGTATAACACATATAGCAGTGTAAATTAATTACTAGTTCATTACTTCCATCTTCCCTGCACCAGACCTTGTCCCTTGTATTTTTTTTGGTGGGAGGAGGGCAGCAAAGGGACAGGTTTGATCATGTTTTGGGTCTTGCAGGACCCACAAGCTGCTGTGTCAGACTTTAGTGGTACAGCTGCTACAAAAGGATGTGCTGTGCCAGTTGTAGTATTACTTGTTTTTAGACATCAGTTCCATAGTGCATTGTAACCATCAGCATATTTCAAAAGAATAGCAAAAAACTCCCCAAGGATAAAGTCTGGTAGTGGCTTCTAAGCCTGGTTTGAGCTTAACTCAAGCCAGTGAGCTGTGGGTAGAAGGCTACATATGCAATATAAATCTCCTAGTCCATCTGTCTTGGGGAAGAATGCATTTTCAGGAATCTGTGTCTTTCTAATTGCTTATAAAAACACTCTGAGACAAGCCAGTGAATAAATTAAATTTGAATGTTTCCACTGGATCTTTTCAGTTTTTCACTGAACCTAATTACTGTCTAATCTATGCCCATGAGTATGCAGTTTTAAGTGGGACGTTAGACTTTCACTCTGCAGATTAAACTCTGTGGTGCATAAATTCATTATTATTTGTGGAGGAGAAAACTTCAGTGTCTACTACCTTGTGGCTTTAATTTAAAATAACTACTGCATCTGAGTCATGCATTCTTTTAGAATAATAAGACAAGCTGTAAGGAAGGGGAAGATGTTTTCTAATAAACCGTGTCTCTTATTTGCCTAACTGAATTGGGGAAATTTATGTTTCAAACAATAATTAAACTATCCTCGTAGCTCAAGATGTCATGCCTTCAACTGCAGTTTTAGGGAGCCGTACCACAATAGGGAGTAGATTAATATAATGTACTGCATGAAACTTTTTGCTGCAAGGATGAGCACAGCTCCGTAAGGAGCAGCCGCTGCTGCTTCAGCTGGAGATCTCCAAGTGTTTTGCAAAGAGAGACAAATAGCATCACTCCATTTTTACCAGCTGGGAAAACTGAGATACAGAGGCCTGGGGGGACTTTTCCCAAAATTTTTTAGTCACTTTGAGCAGGCAGAGAAAGAATAACGTTCTGCCTGTGCTGGTGTTGTGTTGCCTAAATCAAATCTCCTCCGTTTTTAGAGCGTGAATCCCTAAGCTGGTTGACACAAAGATTTTGTTATGTTAACACTGCCCAGGTGAGATCTGCATTGGTTTGTTCACATATTAATCAGATCTGATGAGGACTGCAGTTAGAAAACAAGTATGGAGCAGACCCATAGGCACCAGCTCCCACTGTTTCTATGCCCACCCCTAATTAATACAATGAGTCTTAAACAGCAAGCTTCCTTTATTATTTGCAGATTATGGGATATAAAAATCATTGTAGGTTTAAAATGGACTATATTAACCCGAGTAATTCCGCCAGGGCTTGAGTTTCTATAGTGAAAAGTGTTGTGTTGTCTCTGGCTCAATTAGATTTTTCTCAGTGTCAATTTTAATTCACTTCACCAGAGTGTGGGGGAACTCTCAGTGGAAGGGAAAATGTTCCTTCTGAAGGAGAGCCTCCTGTAACCCACATTTTATTTAAGAGTTTTAAAATGCTTCGCAGTCCCACGTTCTGCCTTGAACGTCTGCTATTGTGTGCCAGAAGAGCTGAACAAAATCACTTGATGTTTCTTAATGTGACAGGCAGCTGAGTTTGAGCAGGAGGATGGAAACGGGGAAAGCAAGGTCCTTGCTTCCCTCTTTTTATTTAATACTAAAAAAAAAACCACCCCAAAAAATTAACAAAATGAAGTGTTGGTGAGCCTTGATGGCCAAATAAACAGCATTAGGTCAAATCTTTCCCACTCTTGCAAGCACCTGGCCATGCATACAAAAAGTAAAAACTAAGCAGCAGAGTTTCCTTTTGTGATGTTGAGCCCAGGGCTGAGGTTGAGTGGCCTGAGAAGTTGGTTTTTCCACTCTGGTTTTGGTGTTTCCTACCTCCCGTGGCTGCCAGCACTTAGGTGTAGATTGCTTGGTTACACTCTGCTTGGTGCAGAATAGCTCAAAACGACTGTTTCTTCCCTATTTTAAAGGGGGAAATGGATTAGATCTTTGAGGATGCTTCCCATTGTGAGAAAGAGAAGATAAGAAAAAGAGCTTATGATAGAACTGTAGAGGAAGGTTTACCACAGACAAGGGCCTGAAATGTCCACTGTGTATAGGTGGAGCTTTCCAAAATGCTCCTTTCCAAAGGAGCAGTTTTCCCTTGCTGTCTCTACATCTGTTCTTCCCATATTTCATTAAACTCTCAAGACACTAGACTTATGAGTAGTTGTACACATTGAAGTTATACTTTGTGTTTGGGTGAGTTTTTGTTTATTTGCTGGGTTGGTTTGTTTGTTTTTTTTACTGACACCTCCCAGTTTCGAGTTTTGCAACTGACTGGGACTGTTTTCTAGTATATCACTGGGCTACCTATGGGAGAACAGCTGGGACTGTCACCAAAACCAGTCAGTTGGGTCAACAGATGTGAACTGTGTTCTGCTTCAGACAGAGGATGATACCACAGCATGATGGTGCCCCATAGCTATTAATAATGCTAGCTTGTGTGTGAAAGGTAAACATGAAATTATCTCCATAGAGAAACCCTTCATGTTTTTCAGAAGAACTGTGCAAAACACTCTATAAACTGGTTTCCAAATGTGTCATCTCCCAGCCTTTTCATTTCCGACAGTGTTGACTTCCCAGTTAGCATGGAATGGTTTTCTGTGGTGTGTTGCTTGCTAGTTCTCACTTGAATATATATTGAGTTAAAAGGTGCGGTGTGAATGTGGGAGATTTTTTTTTATTATTATTATTATTACTACTACTACTATTATTATGATTATTATTATCATCGTTATTTAGATGCTGCAGTTTAAGTAGTTCAAAAAAATCTCACAACTAAAGGTCAGCGTACCTTGTAGGTTTACACATGCACAGTACAAGTAACCGTCAGAAATTTCCTCATGACAAGATAAGTGCAGCAATTATATTTAAATGAGTGCAGGAGAAAAATTCACTGTAAACTACATTAGCTGGAGAGTGTGTGCTGTAAGAGGATTTAATTGAATTAATGTTACTTACTATCAAAAGCTCCATCTAGTGTATTGCCAGGTCTCCTTATTACTAAGAATAATATTTGGCTCATAAAGA
Source organism: Cephalopterus ornatus (assembly GCA_013396775.1). NCBI lineage: Eukaryota > Metazoa > Chordata > Aves > Passeriformes > Cotingidae > Cephalopterus > Cephalopterus ornatus. Next base: position 802,565 of record VZRE01016168.1, on the reverse strand, counting down.
CCCCTGTTCTACTAAGCACACAGTCCTGATGACTTCAGCAAGTGATTAAAATTAAAGCATTTTTTCAGTGCTTTGCTGAGTAGGAATAGGCTGGGAGCTGGGAACAGGCATTTGGTGTGTGTGTGTGCACAGTGTGATATCACTGAGCCCTTTAACAAGGCTCTTCACGGAGCCTCCTCTCACCAATGTTTTTCCAAGTGTCCGATGAAGGTGTGATTTTGGCAGGAGTGTCCTTCCTGGTTTGAGTGTAGCTGTCGTGGGTAATGGGCTGGACCAGTGATGGAGACAAGCAGCAAGTCAGGGTGTACAAGAGGGAGTCGGGGTGATCCACGCCGGGGCCTCGGAGCCCTCCCACTAATAACTAATAAGGAGTAACGAATGGCGAGGGCAGAGGGATTTGTTGAATAACCCTGGTGGTGCTTTTAGTGCTGTTATTAATGCGGGATTCTCACTCCCACATTATGCGGAGATGCCACAGTGAGAATCCAGAAAGGTATTTTGTGTGACTTCCTACCTAAAAGCAGAAATGCAAATAAGCTGCATTTACATATTCACATGATATGAACGGAAACGTGGAAACACAGTGACATAGCCAGAGACATGCTTCAAACCACTGATAAAGATATCCATAGTTTTCCTATTCTACTCTTATGTTTTAACCATTAAGGAGAAAATGTGATATACTGGATGTTTTCGCAGAATATTTTTGAATGTCAAAAAAACCCATTGAAGTCTACGTCTCCTTTATGTTTGATATTATTTTATTTTCCTTTCACAGGCATTCTTTAAAAAACCAATACATGAAATGTAGCAAAAAAATCTTTTATTCTCCATTCATTCAGAAACAAAAACTACAAAAAAAAAAAGGTTTTGAACAACCCTTTTATGAAAATGGGAAACAGTGGAATAGTTTCTACAGCAACTTTCCTTATTTTTGGCTGAATCAAATGGCAAAAGGTTTTGTTCACCTACGCATCTTATATTTTAATCAGCCATATGTCACTCCTGAACTTCACCCACCCGTGTTTCTGCATGCGGGTGGCATTCTCATACAGTCAGTAAGGCACATGCCATTCAAAGGAGTTACAATCTCCTCTTTGTTTTTGTGGCCTCGTTTTTTGGGGAGAAAAAGAAAGAGTAATTGCCCGTGTCAACTGATGTTCATTACACAGAATTGTTTAGCTCTCTTAAAAAAAATTGTTGATCTGCTTCTCCCCCGTGAAAGCGTTCAAGGTCTCAGTTCACAAAAGAGAAATCAGCATGTAAAGCAGCAGCCTGGCAATCTGTGCTGCAAGGAGCAGAGTGCCATGTTCTGTGCAGAAATGTCAGCAGAGTTTGCTATCTTCGAAAAAAACCCACAAATATTTAGTGAGGATGAGAAACATGTTGCAGTCAATGTGATTTTGGGGAACAGTCAGTTTAAAATTAGAGATTTTTTTCATACATACATTCGTATGTGGAGTTTATGATCAAGCCTTCGTTAGGTAACATCTGGCACGAGCTGTTCCTCCTTCTCCATAAGTTTCATGGCTTTGTTTTGTATTTGAGGAGGATATTACAAAAGGTAATTTGATGTCTTGTTCCCATCGGAATGGTCATGGTTTTAACTTTTGAATGACTCCCTTGAAATAGGAGGAAGGGAGAAAAACACCATTTGGGTATTTTTAATAGGGGAATAGACAGTATTTAGATTTCATGGCGAGTGCCCATGGTACATTGTGTGCGTGCAGCAAGTCAAAAGTGCAGCTCTGGACCAGGGTTTGTGCGCCACAGATAACAAAGGGACCCAAAATCTGGGGCTCCAGCCTTGTCCACATGCTCTTATTATCATTTACTGTTTGTATTGCAGATGCACGTAACAGATTGTACAACATGCTGTACAAACAGATTGGTAAAATGATCTTTGTCCTGAAACACTGACGGCAGAGCTGGACAAGAAGGATTGACAGCGTGCCTGCACTGAGAGCGGCACAGCCCAGGCGCCACAGTTCTGGACCCGTGTCCACAACAAAAAGGGCTTTGTGCGTCTTTAGTGAAGCAAAGGTCTGTTCTTGCTGATCTTACTCTAAAGGGCTGAAATTTTAAATGAGAATTAAAAGAAAATAGCACAAAGATGATTAGAGAGTGAGTAGGAGAAGGGAATGTGCCTGCTTCTCCCTTTTTTTTTTTCTTTTCTTCTTCTCGTCCAACTGCATTTCTTCTACACTTGCCAAATTGAGCGTGTCAAAGGAGCAGACTTTCAAACTTTGGGTAGTTGCTCCCAGTATTGGAACAAAGCCCTACCAAAAAGGCTGGGACATGCAGGGTTGAGGCTCTGGTGACCTGACTGGGGGAGGCACTGCTCATGGAAAGTCTGACGCTCTGGAAATGACAGCAAGATCAAGACTGCAAACTGGGCTTGCCTTCACTGGGCTACTCAGACAGGAAAAAGCCTAATACTTAATGTCTTTTTGATCATCCAGGGCATGTAAAGAGATCATCCACTTATGCCCTGTGTGGTTAAGAAAACCAAGAATTGCTCATCTTATTTATTGAAGTAGCTAATGTGCATTTCAAAGTGCCTCAGTGTTGGCTTGTGGGGGAAGGAGGATTGAACGTTAAGATTAATTTCAGTGAAAATATTTTTGTGGGAATAGTTTGCTTAGTGAATCTAGATCATCTGCAGCTGGTGGATTAATGTTTATATGTTTTACTAAATTAATAAACTATTTACATGAAAATGGAGGTGTTTGGATTGTGCAAACAGCTCTTTCAGAGGAACTTTGCTTAGGGATGAGAAATGGTTTTGCCATTTAGAAACACTTCTGTTTCTCTTTCACGTGAATGTGCTCTCTCACTAAAATTATTAAAGAAAACATTTTTCAACTCTGAAGTATTGCTGATATTCTGGCAGTGTCTGTGGCCAGTAGTCCAAGAGATGGGAACTTCTGAGCACTCGTTACTTGAACAACTTGTGTTGACTTTGTGGTAAAAGATGTTTTATGACTGGATCAGACATAACACTTGACCCACGTGTTTTTGTGGGTTTGAGGTATGATGGTACCCGAACATGCCAGGGGCCAGGGCTCAGTATCGCTGGCTGCTCATGGTGGAGCTGCTGTGGCCTTTGCCAAGAGAGGTGGGTCTCTAAATTGGGCAAAGATTTCATGTTCCAGGATGCAGAGGTCTCAGGTTTGGAAATCTAACTTAAATGAAAAAAAGACCTGCTAGTTCATCCAGCTTCTTGTCTGCCAAAACCATGCTTGTTCTGTTTAGTGCATTCCTAAATGTTTTGTCCAATTTTATTTGGAAGTGGAACATGGGGTGCTCTTTCCAATTCTCCCCCTTCTTCTACAAGATTAAATGTTTCATTGTTGTACTGTAAACACACACGGAATCCTAACATTTTTTTTGTATTTTGGTCCCTTTGCTTTGTTTATTTTCTGTTGTATAATCTCTCTTCTGTACTAATATTGATGAATAAGAGGGATGCATTTTCTGTCATGTAAAATAGTGCTGGGGATAAACTCTGCCTAGGATTTTGGCTGACCCCTTCATCAGGCTTAGCTCAAAAATTAATTTATCATTACCCAGGTGCTATGCACTAAGCTTTATTGGCATAGAGGAGCGCCACATCCTGTATGTTCTTTGGAAGGAAAAAATGTGATCATACAATCACTGAGACAGTAAACAGTCATTTCCAATCTAGTAATATTTTATATGAACTGGCACTGTATGTTGTATATCATCCATCTTGCTAATCCTTGTTCCACATTGCCTCACACTTGAGGCCAAAAACATTACAGCTGTGCCAGAGAGTGGGTGGAAAAATAGCCTTATTATTAACTTAAGTTGAAAACATAATGGCTTTTTGAATGTCTTCATTCACAGATGCAGTCACGCTAAAATATTAATACTCCTAAGTATAGAGAAACAGAACTTTCATTTAAAATCCGTTGTCCATGTGTGTTGCAAAAGTGAAAGCCTTGAAAGTGGTGTGAATTCCCTGTATCTTTCATGTTTTATCCTGTAAATATCAGTATTCTGTTAGAAAGGAGCCAAAATATTCTTCAGAGGAGATTTGAGCAATGTCGCTGCCATTACCAGCATTGCCTTGTGGTAAAGGAAAAGGACCTTCTCTAGTTTTCTCTTTGTCTTAAAAGACAGGTAATAATTGAATGGATATTGAAACACACATAATGACTTTTTAGCACCATGATCAAGCAGTGTTGCATTGCCAATCCAATGCTGGTGTTAATTTAAGCCTCATCCCCAGTGGGACCAGGAATATTCAAGGTGCATGTGTTTTCTGGGAGCAACCATCAGAAAGAGTAGAGAAAACTGCAAGCCCCACCTGATTAATCTTCATAGCACTCCAGCATCCCTGATTTATAAGCAGAAATGAGGGACCTAGCAATGAAAACTGAGTAAATGTGCACCACAACACCACTGAAAAGCCACAGAAAAACGAGATGATGCTGTTCTTCATTTATAGCTGTAGTTTGCCTTTCCTAACTCTGCAATACCTCTGTGTGTATCTTCTCGATAAAATATGAATCTTCCACAAACATCTTTAGGAGGTGTAGCAATTGCTCTTGAACAGTATTCAGAGCAAAAAAGAAATAAATCCTGATTGTACTAATTTATGACTGGCATGAAAAAATGCCCCCTCTTTTAAAAAGCAAAATAAAAGGATTCAAACTTCCAGTGTATCAGGCCATGTCTTGTAAATTAGCCTAATTGTTTTAGAATTCAGAAGTGTTTCATCATTTTAAATTGGGCTTGTCTCATATTTAGTTCCACATTTTTATAACTCTGCAGGACTAATATGTAGCCTGTTGTTGCACAGGAAAAGCTTTCCTTATCCTAATTTTTAAGACTGATGGAATGAGAGGAGGTTGACAAGTAATCTCTTAGTTATCTCTGTGTCGAAGCTTATAATATGCTTTGTAGTGAAAATGTGCAATATGCAGCTCCAGAAATAATTTTGCTATACATTATGGTTTATCTTTCTGGCATACAAAATGTAGGAGTGAGTAATGCTGAAGTCTGATAGAGGATTTCAAATTGCTTGGAAATATCCTTAGATTTGCCCTAATAAGTCGTAGCAGGAGCCAAAATATTGTACAAGATATGAGTCGCAATCTTAACACAACTTCCCTCCAAGCACATCCTTCTTTCCCCATATCCCATCTCATGTGGGAAAAGAAACTTCATATTTTTAGGGCATCGTATTGCAGTTCCTCTGTTAACCCACTGTACTGTGGATAAATACAAGTTATCTATGAGCAGGAGGTTTATTCCTGAAAAGACAAGGAGATGCTTGTTCCCAGTAAGAATTGTCAAATGGCTGCAAGGCTCATTTGACAATTTAACCTGTAACCCACCATTTATCGATTCTGTTCAGGAAAAGTTTGCATAGGTTTTGCTCAACATAGGTATTTTACACAACAACATGTTGAATAAAATTTGAGGCCACTTAACAAAAGGACACTGCTACCAAGATATGATTGCTCAGGGGTTTTTTTTTTAGCTTGCAGTTAACAGGGACTTTGTTCTAAAGCTCTGTGAGTTTTTTGATAGCAAAGCTGCACATCTGTGATATTTTGACGTATTCCTGTGGCTGCCATGGTGACCTGTGGAGAAGGCCATACAGAATCCTGCTTCTCCAAACGTGATTAGATACATTCAGGAGCCGCATGCTATTGATGCCAAGGAACACTGAATAGTTTCATCTGCTTTGCAGACAAGCTTCAGTGTAAGCCCTCCTGCCACTGCCTGCTCAAGGCCACCTTTGACAGCCGCAGGAGCCGACACATCACTGTTTAGGCACTCGTTTTGTTCCTTTTCTCTATTTTTCCTTCTCCCTCTGATTAAGTTGCCAGTCATCCAGCTTCTTTCTCTTCTTGTCTTGATAAGTTGCCAATCATGTCATACAGCCTATACCTCTCTAGCCAAGTATTTCTCTTGTCAAAACTTGGAAACAGGCTGCTGGAGATTTATTTTAAATCTTGGTCTGATTAAATGCCACATCTTGATCTTTGGAGAGCCATAGGACCTATAGATTGCAGTGCTCTTGTTTGGACTTCTCTCAACTGGTATTAATTAAAGGACTTAAGATGTGTCCTGTGGGTTGTCCAACACAGTCTTAATATTCCCTTCCCTGAATAGATATTAAATATTGGTGAATAGATTTGTAATCAATTTTTCAGGGCATACATGGTGACAGTTGCAAGAAACAAACCATCAAGTGTATGAAGACTTATGGGGAGAATAATGTATTTATTTGTATGGTAGAGGAGGTTTTATGCATTGCTCTGGTTATTGAATCATTTATACAAAGATAAGTAGTAGCGCTATTTAGGAAGGTTTTCAAGACATAAATAGCAATGAGGAATTAATCAAAACTGAAAGTGTTTACTGTGAAAAGTGTATTTAAAAATAACTTTTGTGAGATTGCAAAATAGTTTCCTGGAGAAATTAGGGGAAGTCTGATTCTGGGAAATCTACAGATAGGCAAGATAAAACATTGAAAGAATTATATAGAGAAGCAGAATGCTCTGGGAAGGGAGTGTAGTTGAATGTTCCTGCCTCTAACAGTTTTATAATTCTATTAAAGCTTCTTTCCTAGATATACAAGATAACACTTTCCCCCAGTATTTTTACTTGACTAGCGCGTTTTCCACTCAGAAGGAAAAGACTGTATGAATCACCTTAGCTTTTCGCTCTCATTTTGGAAGTACATGTGTTACACATCTGTTCTGTATCTCCCTTCATTGATTTTACATTAGTTAATCATCAGACGAAAATAAAGAAGAATAATAATTAACTAGGATAACAATCTCTTACCACAAGCATTTTCCTCTCTCTGGTGAGGCTGCTCGGGCAAGGTGAAACATGAGCTGTAATTTTTTATCAGGACACTTCGTGTTTTTACGCTGTTAGTCTGCGCAGAACAAGTTGCTGTGGAAGCAGCGAACGTGAGGCAGGTTGGGAGGTGGCTGTGAGATACCTCTCAAATGTCTTTGAGCTTAGCTTTTTGAGCGTGGATCCCACACACAAAGTGTGTTCTTCATTCTCATTGCTCGTGCTCATTAAGTGCTGCCATTTATTTTTGTGTGTCTGCACAAATATATGGCTTTATTACTAAAGTGGTTTGTTTATCTTTGCTGCTGCTGCATTTATTTTAGCACTCATCTAAACAATTAATTAGGGAAACACTTGAGTGCCGAATACACTTCTTCAGATACCACTCAGTTGGGTTTTTTTATTTATTTCCAGGAGCTTCAAGCATTTAAAAAAGCCCATCTTTTGCATTTTTTCTAACCATGCCTTTTTCCCTCTTGTTTGAAGTTTCCACAGCAGAGTACATTGCTTTGAAAGATCACGGGCCCTGTTGAGAGTTCAAAGCCAAGTAAAGATGATGCTTAAAATTCAAAGGCTCTGTGGAGTTGCATCTTCATCTGCATAAAATTGTTTCAACCAACTAGAAAGATAGAAAAGTTGCCAGGAATTTCCTGTATTTCTTTTTTATTATTATTACAAAGAAAACTTAATTGGGGAACAAATGTGTCACTGCTAACAAGTTCAAGGAGAGCGAAGCTCCTTAGATGAAACGCTGCTTGAAGGTGTACAGAGTGTAGGAAAGATTTGACATGTGCTGTGACCCCATGAGAGTGAAGCTGTGAATGCCTAGAAATCAGTATGAGATGTGTAAAGGTTCATGATGTTGAAGTCAAGAAAGAGTTTGAAAGTGTTTGACTTAGGCAGAGGGAACAGGGAGAGTGAGGGATTCAGACAATGGATTTAAACGCAAGTTTTAAAGGTGGGGAAAAGTATTTCTAAGAAAAGAAAAGTCTAATAGTTGAAAATTAGCTCCACGAAAATAGTGTGTATGTTGTAGCAAATCACAACTATGAGTGGAGGCTTTGCCAGTTCTTCCACTGGCAGAGAATGGAGCCCCTGATCAGGTGGCTTGCCCGAAAGCAACAAAATACAGGGTTTGGGGGTTTTGGGGAAAAGAGGTATTTGTTGATTCAAGTTCAGGGCATTTTGAGGCAATATTTAACCTAGAATTTCTCCCCATGCTACTTAAGCATCCCTTAAGCTATCTCAAATGCCTTGTATTGATTTCTTCCGTTTCCTATAAGCTAACATTTGGAGGAAGCATGCCAGACTGTAGTGAGGTAGATGGAAGCAGTGCTGGCAGGGATTGCTCTGCTGTTACTCACGTCATTACGATTGCAGTATCTTTTCACCTCGATTTTTATTTTTTTTCATGATTTCTTCAGAGTATTGCTTTGAGCTCAGAACATTTTATTCTTTCTATTTTATAGGGAAAAGCTAGGGCATAGGGAGATGAAAGGCCAAATTGTTCAAAAGCATTTAGGCATTGAAAGATTCAGATGGGGATTGAACATTATTTTCAGAAGAACTTCAACACTCTATTCCTAGAAATGAGTGATCCAAGGTCAGATTTTAGATTCTTTTGCAAAAATGCTATCCACCTCTTCCAAATCCAGTTAAATGTTGAAACCACCCCATACACCATGTTCTTACCAAATGTCTGGGTAAAGGCTGGGGTTGGGGTTTTGTTATTGTTTTTTAAATGAGTTAAGTGTGAGCAACAGCAATCATTCCACTCTGTGCCTTCTTTTATAACTCCTACTCCCTGGACCTCTTCCTCTTTTGTCTCTTTGTACTGCTAGTTCTGGCTTTTCCTGTACTGTCCTTAGAAGACACAAGCTCAAAAGTTTAGAGCTGTCAGAGGGATTTAAACAAAACTTCATGTCAGATAAAACAGGACTGGGTAAACTATAACTTATAAAATATATCATGTTATCATGAACTCATAAATGTATTGATATAAAACATTTCTAAAAACAAGGCGTAACACAAGACACTTTTATTGTCTTGTGAGCCTGTGGAAACAAGGAACATGCTGGAATCACCTTTTAATCATAGAATGGTTTGGATTGGAAGGACCTTAAAGATCATCCAGTTCCAACCCCCCTGCCATGGCCAGGGACACCTTCCACTTGACCAAGTTGCTCAAAGCCCTGTCTAATCTGGCCTTGGACACTTCCAGGGATGGGGCATCCACAGCTCCTCTGGACAACCTGTGCCAGGGCCTCACCAGCCTCACAGGAAAGAATTTTTTCCTAATACCTAACTGAAACCTGCCCTCTTTCAGTTTGAAGCCATTCCCCCTTGTCCTATCACTACAGGCCCTTGTCAAAGTCCCTCTCCAGCCATCTCCAGGCCCCCTTCATGTACTACAGGGTGCTGTAAGGTCTCTGATTCTGTTTCTTTAAAAAAAACAAAAAAAGATTAATTCCTGTGTTCTTGCTATGAAAAACTCATCTTGTGTGTGAAATTTGCTAGTGAATGAGAGCTGGTTCCCAACTGATGAGTACAGCAATAAAACAGTAATTTAACTGATGTTGTCTGCTAAAGTTAAATAAGCTTGTAATATATTTCTGTGAAAGTTAAGCTGTGTTAGCAGGGATATCGTGGAGAGGCCACTTAAATTCCTTCATTGCCATTTCACAGAATCGCAGGCTGGCTGAGGTTGGAAGGAACCTCTGGGATTCATCCTACCCAACCCCTGCTCAAAGCAGGATCACCTGCACCGGGTTTCTCAGGGCTGTGTCCAGGCAGGATTTTAATATCTCTAGGGATGGAGAGTGCACAAACTTGTGTGGTCAAACTGTGCCAGCATTTGATCACCATTAAAATAAAAATTTTTCCTTATTTTTAAGTTGAATTTGCTGTATTTTAATTTGCAGCCATGGCCTCTTGTCCTGTCATTGGGCACCACTGAGAAAGCTCTCTCTTCTTTACTTCCTCCCCATCAGGCACTTATAGACACTGATAAGATCCCCCTGAGTGTTTTCTTCTCCAGGATGAACAGTCCTAGCTCTCACAGTCTCTCTTCATATGAGAGATGCTTCAGCCTCTTCCTCATCTTCATGGCTGTTCACTGTATGTCCACATCCCTCTGCTGGGGAGCCCAGAAAAAGATCCAGCACACCAGATGTGTATCAGCAGAGGGCAAGGATCACCTCCGTTGACTTGCTGGCAGTGCTCTGCCTGATGCAGGCCAGGATGCCATTGGCATTTTACCAGTGAAAATAATTTCCAATACAGAACACAGGTTTTTTAATAGTGACAGTGAAAGTTTACAAATCACAATTAACTCTCAAAAATTTGAGGATTTTGAAGGGATAATTTTGTTGTAAAGCTATTCTACTGTGATTATTTTTCACTACAGAGTTGCCTCCTAGTTGAGCTAGGGCTTGAGTGGCTTCTCAGGAGTCAGAGTGCAGTTAGAGGTTTCATCTGAGCAGTGATCCGGACATCTTACCAGGAAAAGCCAGTCTTCAATGATCTTTCTCAAGCATTCAAGTGAAGGAAAAAACAGAAGGAAATCCAGGACTATAAGATCTGTGTGCTGGGAAGTTTGATTTGCTACTATTGAATGCCAGAGTTGGAGACCATAGGGCTTTTGAAATGTCATTAGGGAAAGATGTTTCCCTGCCTATGTTAATTTATGTAAACATGATCTTTGTAGAGTCTTTTTGAATTGAAATACAGTGTCACAGCATTTTCTGCTGTAAGAGTGGATTAATAAGGGAGGACATCTTAATTTTATGTTTCCGTTATTTTTTTAGCATCTGTTCTCTGAACCCTCTTTCTCTACTACATCCAAATATATAATTAGCAGATGGTCAAATTTAGGGGTTAACTTGCACAGAGGACATGTTCGTTCACTTTAAAGCCAGGAAACTCGAATCAGTAATTGTTACCTGGCCAAGGAAAAGGGAAACAATGACCATCTGCTAGGAAGCAAAGAGTAAGAATTTTTGTGAGGGAACGAGAAAGTGAATTAAAGATTAAGGAGAATTAGTGCAAGAATAAGAAGAAAAAGAAGGGAAAAAAGAAAAGAGAAGGTAAAGAGGAAAGGAGGAGTAGGCAGCACAAGAAATAAGTAGTTTTTTGTATTTTCATTTTTTGTAGTTTTATTTAGATGTCTCCCCAGTTTCAAGATTTTGTTGTGATATGATGTATATATCTAGTGACAGGCCAGCTTTAAAACTATTTCCAAATAAAAAAAAAAATCTCTTGTATTTTGCATATATTCTTTTCTATGTTTTACAAGTAGGAAGTGCAGTGACTTCCCATGGGAGACCCCTCACAGAGCTAAAGGCTGGAATGCCGTGTCCCCACCCTCTCCCTCTGCTGTCCTACTTACTTGAGAATTTCTTTTCCAAAAGCTCTGATGAGCCGGGTTTTTTTTGTAAGCTGTATAGACTGATGTATAAGACCCCAGTTATTCTCCACACCCTGAGATCTAGAAATGGGAACGGACCAAGGCACCAAGAGGCACCGAGCAACCGCTTTGATTTTCTCACTGGTGTTGGTTGACTGACAGCCATTCATCTCGTAGGGCTGGGAAAGCAATGGCTCTCCCTGGGGATTTACACTGGGGGTGGGTGCTTGGAAGGGCTGGCAAAGGAGGAACATCCCAGGCCAGGCCAGTGGTGTTTCCATCAACCTGCAGATCAGGGTGTAGATGCAGTGCTGATGTGCAGGTCCAATGCCACCGACTGCTCAGCTCTATCTTCACAGCATTTTCTGAATTTTTCTTGGAATGCCTCTCATCCAGTAATCAGCCTAGACCAATAAAGCTCAGCTTCTATCCCATCACACAGTGATGGTTTCTTTAGGGACAGATTAGTTAGTAATGACATAAAATTGCCTTGATGCTATAAACCTGATTTATGTGTATTTATTTTCCCTGCCACCACATATAGAATCTAATTCTGCATCTACTTTTTTTTTTCCTCCTTTATCACCATCTAGTGCAAGTATCATATGATTATTGCCAAGCTGCAGATGTGGAAGTTGGCCCCTTCCTTCAGAAGTAAAGCAGAGAGTACCAGAATTCTGGCCATTCGCTTTCCATTTATTACACAGTCAGCAAGAGAACTCAGGAATTTGTAAAAGCTGCCATTGTCCTATATGAAAAAATGTACATTGAAATTCTTCAGATACTTGTACAGCTATTAGCCATTTAAAACAGTTTAATATAAGTGGCTTATTTCAGAGAGCAAGAAAAGTAGAATCTGGCAGTTTTGCCCTTGATATCTTTTCTATCTGTGTCGCACTTTAGTCAAAATTTACATAATAATGGGTAGGGAAGTGTTGTGGCCCACTAACCGGTGCATATTAGTTCTTAGTCGCTTTCCCAAAAGGCTTGAAAATGCAGCAGATTTAATCTAGGTCAAAAAAAAAAAAAAAAAAAAAAAAAAAAAAGAAAAAAAAAAAACAGTTCCATTTTGTAGGCAGAGGACATTTATAGAGAGCATTTGTATTCACAAGGGTACGGGAATGACAGAGTGCGACTCCTCCAAAAGAGCTCCCCGGTGCAGCTGAAGGCTGACAGCAAACTAGGACTTGTGGCCAATTAACAGAAAGGCCGTCATAACTTGCAAGGCATGGAGAGAAAAAATTGAGCTCCATGGGATCATTTTTCACTGGCCATTTACAGGGCCGTTACCGGCCTGGAGCATTTGGGCTTTAATGTGAGCAGGGCAACGGGGGCACTCTGGGGCTGGGGCACTGCCGCCCTGCATTTTACAGCCAGGAGGGAAAATAGAGCATGGGCTGGAATTTGGCACTTCCCAGTTGTGAATCCCTCTCACATGTGAGTCCCTGCCTACATTCAGCTAATGTATTAATATTAGAAGTGGCACTGCTATAATATGTGCTGTCATTAGAGTGGCAATGCGGTTTCCTGGCTGGTGACAGGACTGGTAATACGGTTTCCATCAGGGTGCCAATTATATCAAACTATTAGCAAACCTGAGCTAATTGGGAGGTGGCATCATTAAAGGTTGATTTCTGCAGTATTCGGCAATTCTGTCAGGGATTGCTTCGGGAGTGAATCGTTGCCATTGTGCTCTCCAGTGACTCCATATACACTAGGGCATGAGGATGGTGCAGGTAGGAATCAAAATACATCCCTGTCTTAGCCACCTTCTTTTTCTGTTCAGCAGAATTTCAAAAATAGTTGGATTTTTAGTTCTGGAATCCTTTGTCAGAAATGGCTGTATTTGCTATTCAGGCAGTTCACGTTTTTCTCTGATTTTTTATGGAATCCGCCAACCAAAATCTCTAATACTTGAAACACCTCCCCTAATTAGTATTAATTAGTGGTTGTCTAGTGAGTGGTGTCTCCAATGCAGGTTAGCTAATTGCACACTAACTGTAACGCAGAAGAACTGCCAGGCAAGGCTCCCATTGCACTGCACCAAATGTAACAGATGTGAAAAGTCTCATTGCCCAACCACGCACCTGAACTACTTGTAGCAATAGGTCTTCCCAGTGGCTTTAGTGGAAAAGAATTTTTAATGTCTTCACTGGCTTTTGGAAAATGACATTACGGGTCATGGTGGGTTTGGTTGCAAATCACACTGTTCAGGCAGCTGTTTGTGATTTACAGAGCGGTGTTAATGTTTAAATTTCGGTAGTGGAGGACCGAATGTGGAAATCAGGAGAGGAACATTTGGAGGGGAAAAAAATAACGAGAAAAAGAAATCCTCCTTAACTTAAACTAGCCTGAACTGTGCTGGATTGACAAGAAGCTACTGTCTCCATTGAGATTCCAGGCTTGTATGAAGCCAGCACCTGTTCTGCTTGCAAATGCACACACAAAAGTGAGCTTCATTCACAGAAAGAAAGAAACATAGCAGGACTTCACTCATTTAGCCTTCCAGGGCCTTCAGTCCCTTGATCTGTCAGCCCCTTAGAATTCAAACGCAGCCTTTAAAGGAATTTTCAATTCACAACATGATGACTTTGTTGATGTCCTGAATGTGAATGTATTTTGAATTGAATTTGTCTGCCAGGATTCCATTACTTGCTAAAAGAATACAGAGTTCAATCATCAGATAATCATTATAGCTGTTTTGAAGTGTTTATTTTATTAGTCTAGAAGGTAAAGCAAATTTCATACTTTTAAGTTGTTGCAGGCTTTGCAGACGCCCTGATAAGCTCTTGTATTTCTATACCCCATGGATAGGGTTCAGATACTGGCAGCAGGTGATAATATGCACAATGCAGAGAGATCCAAACTGACAAATTTTGACAGTTGAAAACTATAGAAACTAATAAATCAGACCAACAAATATGAGGGTTTTTTTTTTTTCTCCTGTCTCTTTTCTCTTTTAATTCCCAAAAGTCAAATTTTTCAGGCCAGAGAAACTGCAGAATATTTTTCTTCAAGCAAATTAAAACCTCAGAGCGTCTTACAGAACAAAGTGTTTTAATTCCTGTCCACATCCAAGGGTTATTTTCTCATACCGATGCATGTGTGTAATTCCTGGTAACTTTAACATAGGAATTGTATAGTCAATTTACGGAGCTGTAAGAGACTTTTTCACACCCGAAGCAAGATGGAGGTTGCTGTATTCATTCAAGCATGAAATCCTGGCTGAGAGATTAAGCCTCTTACACAGATCCCAGTGCCGTTAAATGCCAACGAGGACCGTGTAAGCCACATCTCCGAGTGGAGGAGAGCTTCCCTTTGTTAGTTGTTCAAAATTAGAAATGTAAACAGCTCTCATGGAGTAATTAGTCTCTGTTTGAATTGTGAGAAAGTGATAAAAATAATGACATGGCGGAGCTCCTAGCGATGTCATACAGCTGTATCTTACAGCCTAACAAAGCCATGACTGCTCTGCTGGCAGGTAAATGTGGGTCACAGAGCAGAAGTCACACGGGAGGAGAAGTCCCATTGCATGAGGTCACTAACAGCTCTTTGGAAAAAATCCTTTTGCTTACAGGAGGAACGGCATTTTTTTGAAGTTTCATGGCGAAAACCGCTATTTGTCATAATTCTACAATGCGCGCACGTGTCCTCCAAAAACCCTGTCAGCAGAAATTCATGGCTGCAGTAGTGTGAGTGTCCTCACCACTTGCTCTTCTTTTTCCCATCCCTAACTCCTAAATGACTGCTTTAGTGAACCCGTGGCTTCATGGTCCCCCTGTAATCCATCACTTCCATCTTTGTCGGTGACTCACCTAAAGCTGTTTCTAGCACGAGGTGTTTTGCCCATGTCACTGTCTTGCTAAACAGGTTTCCGTGGAAATTAAATAAATAAAATCTCCACCACTGGTGCTAATTGGTGCCTTTGGCAGGCTGAGCAAGGGCTTGTGAATTGAATGTGTCATGGAGAATTGAATGTGTCAACTCTCTCCCAATGGCTGGGACCTTGAGGTCTTTTTCTGGCACTAAAATTCCTTTGGAAAAAAAAGAAAAAAAGGGAGGCGGAGGGAAGAGAGAGAATGAGGAAAAAAACCAAGCTGAAATAAGAGATCTTTTCCTTTTTTCTTTATGAGGTGTTGAAGTTGAGCATTGTAGTGTCCACACTGAAGTGTTTGCTTGTCAGATGCCTTGAGAAGTAGGGCTGTTTTCTGCTCTTGTTTCTCAGGCATCCCATTTGTTGCCATTAGATGCTGAGCAGCACGGAGTGGCAGGTTTTATTCAGTCTGTTCAAGCATCTGGCAGGATAGCCATGAAGTTGTTGCCGATGTCCTTAAGGGACTGTAGGGATCTGCATGATTCATTCAGTATTTTTTTCAAGGTACAAAGAAGAAATGTCTTACGCTGTAGTAAATACTGTTCCAAGTAGAGCACAACCAGCTTAGCAGAGCGCAGGAGATTTGCTGCTTTGGAGGCACTGGCTCGCAGCACAAGCTCCTGTGCCTTGGGGCAAGAAAACACTAACCCACGTGGAGTTAAACTGGGCTGTATTTCAGGCTGCTGAGGACTGGCAGAACCATGTCCACAAACCAATTCACATTTTAAGTTGCCCTGACTAGAAGGGGAGAAGGTTATCGCTGCCAGGCTCTGAGTTATTTGAGTGTCAGAAAAGCCTAGTTGTGGTTCAAGATGCTGTCGAGTTTGTTGGTGACGAAGCCATGATTATGTGTGCAGGGGGCTGGAGAGGGGAGGGTTGTCTTTTTTTGCTTTTCTTTCAGTAGGAAATGTACTTTTCTTTTCCAGCTAGGCCATGTGTTTGTCTTTGGCAATATCACATTTACTTTGAGAAAATGGAGGGAGGAAGGTCTTTCAGCAGGGCACAGCTACTAGTCCTAAAGCACAGATTAGCCATGTCCTTTTACACAGGTGTCTTCCTTTCCAATATTCCTTCAGAAAAGACTGAATTTGGTACTTTCTCTTATGTACTGAGCCAAAGAGATTTTACACTGAAGGTATCTTCAATGCAGTTTGCATAATATGGCAGCAAGAACCTCTGGAAAGTCTATAGGCTGAGAGATAGAATTTCCTTGGTGACCACGTGCTCTATTGCCTTTTCTGTTCTTCTGTGTTTTCTTATTTTCATTTTTGAGTCCAACCCTGATGTCTGTAGCAGACTCAGGTGTCCACAATGAGGTGTCCATGCTCTCCTCAAACCACAGCAAACTGGCTCTTATTGTGGATTTAGGGTTTCTTTAAGAAGATGCAAGCCACATGTGTCCAGAGAAAAATTTTTATCCATGTGCATTTTCAGAAGTGTCAGTCTGTGAGCTTAGAAGTCTTCATTTTTGTCAAGGTCTGATAACCTGCCTGAAACATCTGCACATTTCCCATTAAGCTACTGTTTTCTTCCAGCCCTCATTCACAGAGACATTTTTCTATCCTGAGCTATTGCTTCCCAAAAATGACCAGTTAAAGGGTATTTCACAGCATATTCATCTTTCAAGTGCAGTTCTTTCAAGTAGTGCCAAGAATGATAAACCAATAGATTTCAAACTTCTCCTTATCAGAATGAACCCACAGAGCTGAAATCTAAAATGAAACTCTTTGGGCCCATGGAAAAGGACATGGCAATTGCAAACTTGTGATTACAGCTTGATATTTTCCCCTCTGAATCCTCTCTCCTGGTTAAAAAGCTATATATGAAAAATCTAATAAACCAAATGAAGAAATAGTAGAAGGTAGACTTTGGGACTAGCTGGCAGGATAGAAAAATGTTGCAGTGTTGTCTCAAAGTTGCACTATTAAATGTCACAAACTCGTATTTGTTTCCTATTTTCATTTTGAGAAAAATAATTCAGACTTTCAGAATTTTCCAGTGAAATAAAAGGTTTCCAAACCCTCACAAGAAGCACAAACAGGCTGTGGCTGTCGGTAACACACATCCCTGCGAACAGTGTTCCACTGACTGAAATAATTATTAGACCGACTCCATCGTAAAGTGTGAAATTTTAAAGAAGCTGTTGGCAGTATGAAAAATGTTTCTCTCAGCTGTGTTATGTCTGCATTACCTGCCTGCCCATGTGTTGTAGTGCCTGCAAGTGATTTTCTGTGTCAGGGATAAACTTGCTGTATTCCAGCTGGGAATACATGGTCACCTTTGCTTGTTATGGAGGTAATGATTGTTGCTGGTCTGGCTGCAGAGCTGGAGGGAGCATTCCCAGTGCCATGGATGGCTTGAGCCAAGCAAGAGGCAGCGGAGGGGCCATTCTGGATTCAGCCCTTCCGTCCAAGGACCACCTCTACACAGTCACTTAGAATGCTAGCTGTGTTCTGCTCTGCACACCTTCACCTTGGCTCCTTTGCCATTATGAGGATGCTGCATGGCTGAGCACAAGTGGGCATGTCAAGTGGGCTGGGATGCTTCACCTTGGCCAACATTAGGGAGCTGATGCAAACATCATCTTTGCTCACTGCCTAAAGCACAGATTATTTTATCTGTGTCGCACTTCAAGGGAATACCAAGGCTCACGAGCCCAGATTTCTTTTATTTACTGATTCGTTTTGACATTTCTCTGGAGTTGTAACAAACCTGTGACTGTGCTTAAGAGAACAGGATGGCTTTCTGATTAATTAAAACCTGCATCATCTTGTTTGATGTGAAGTAGGTTTTTACTTCAGGAGCCACTCCTGCCTCCCAACTGACATTCCCCAGCATGTTTTCCCTCTCCTCATAGTAGCCGGGTCACCAAACACCATATCTGCATCCACAAGCTCTATAGGAGCTTTGGGGTCTCTTGCTACTGTGACATGGCTCCAAAGCAGGGACTGCCCATGTCCGTGGGACAAGGGCTGGATTCAGCCCCACCGTATTTCCCCTGTGGACAGTAGCAACCAATTATTCCCTAAGGGTATTCCTGCATCGCTGATTTACTGTAATGGATGGGAGCTTTCCAAGCGCGAATTCTCCTTGTGTCTCTACCTGCAATCTTGTGTTATGGACATAAGTGTACAAGTGGTGCTCTCAAAGTGGTTCCCCTCCCGCTTGAAATAAAGTTGAAGTCACAAGCTGGGATGTTGTGTTGAACGTCCCTCTGGCAACAAGGACCTCTCTCAGCAGGTTCCCTACATGAACCCTGTGCATGCCCAGGAGCAGACTTCTTTGCTGTGGGACAGATTGCAGCGAGCCAAGTCCTGGTCCTTGTTGTTTGTCCCATGCATGTCATGTTATAGCTCTTCCCTGGGGATCTGCCTGTGAGCCCTGACCTCGCCCTGGGGGTGATGTTGAGCTGCCTGGGTTGTGTGTGCTTCAGCAAAAGCTACTTTACATGTTTGCAGTGGAGAAAGTGGCAGCAACCTGTCCCACAGACCACCCAGTTGGACCATGCTGTCAAAGGGAAAACCCCAGGATTAAGACAACTAAACCCACCTTCTTTACTGAAGATTAGGCAGATGCAGATTGAGCAGAGCCTCACTTTATGCTGTCAACCATCAGCAACCTCCACTATCCCACCATGGTGAATCCTCCTGTAGCTTATTTTTCATTCTTGCAACTGAGATGAGTGTCCTACCTCCAGTCCTGCCTGGTTTCAAAAAGGAAGGGAACCAACCTTAGCTCTTTTATGTAAGGCCCTTTAAATAAGGTCCTGCTTTAACCTGATTTTCTGCCTGGGATGCAACAATGAATTCCTGCTGCTTGAGCTTGCCATGTTGCTTATATTCAAAGTATAATGGGGAGCCTTCAGAAAAATATAACCTTATTTACACTGTACAAAGCCAATTGGATTTTGGTTAACAATTTCTAAGTGATTACAGTTCACTAACAATGTAGGTGTGCTATAGATGCAATGCACAGGAGGGGACTTTTTATTTTAAACCATACAAGCTATCTTTTATTCATGTCATTCAGGCAGCCTCAGGATAATTCACATTTCCAGCTTTCATATTGTGTTGTTCAGCCACTGTTTTTTCTCCCTGCCTATTGTACTCTCACAAATCGTACTTACTAATTTCTAAAAGCTTTTCATTTCTCTCTATAGGTTGTTGTTTCGTAACATTTTATACAAGAAAAGCTGCTCTTGAGGCACAGAATGCACTGCACAATATTAAAACTTTACCTGGGGTGAGTACATTTACTTTTTGATCCTAATTATTTTATTGCCAGAAAAATAGCCCTTCTGCTCTCAGTGCTTCCTGGAACCCCAAATGACCTTGATCTCTGCAAGGAGGGTGGCAAACCTGATGGTCTGTCCTGTACCGGTGCCAGTCCTGTAGCAATGGCATCATTTCCACAGGCAGTTGCTCTTCTGTAGAAAGTCCCTTGGCTGGAAATAGTGCTGATACCTGCTGACTAGAGGCAGTGACCAAAGTGCAGTGTAGATTCTTTTTCGTTTTTTGTTTTTGTTTTTGTTTTTTTTTTTTAAGGGGGGAGAGAGGGGGGAAAAATATGGCAGAAAACCACTACACCAACAGGGCTTCAAGTTTCAAAAGGGAGAGAAGAGCAAAAGACAAAAACCAGCCAACTGTTAAATTCAGCCTTTATCCATGTGGTTTCTAAACAACCTGAATGCATCGGTGTGGTGGCTGCCCATCTCAGGGTATTGTAGAGCGTGGTACCACGTTGCTGCTTGCACAGTGTCATCCTGTTCCCTGCCCCCACTGATAACTCACACCAGCACTCAAAACAGTTGTGGTTGTGTTTTACAAAGTGTTCCTTGCGTTATCCTGTGGTAGTTTATATTTAAATTACAGGGCTACAGAGAAGTATATCACTGGTAATTGCATGTCTTAACTCGGAAATCTTCTTGTTCCACTCTTTTCATTTTTCCTGCTGAACGTAGCCAAATATTTTGAGGATGGAAAAAATGTAAAAGATGGAGGTTTATTCCCTCTTGATGTAGGAGAAATGCTGAAGTATATGTTTGAAGTGTCTGGTTACAAACATGAAAATAAATAAATACACTATATAAATGAAGAGAGCATTGACTGGACTGACAGTTATGTGGCCAATATCTCCTTTAGTTCCTGTGTGCTATATGTGAAATTGGACACTATATGTTTGAAAAATTCACATCTGGCCAGCTCACTTTATGCAACTCCTGTTAGGAAAGCCACCTTTTTTGTCATGGAAATGACCAGTGTAGAGAAGTGCGTGGGACAGTTACCTGTGAATCCAGCTCATTCACCAAGGCAAAATGGGAGTCCTCTGTCATTTGCAAGTGTAAATGCTAGAAGTGGTGGTAGGAAACCTGCAGAGGTAGGCCAGCCACAGGAAAACAGGAGAAAAATTGCAGCACTTGAGATTCAAGTGATGTCTTCCAGCAACCGGCTCTCAAAAGGGGCAGTGTCAAGACCTTACAAGCCTCCCCGCAGCAGGCTCAGCATTAAGGTTGTACAGGAGGGATCTGTCATCCTCAGAGAAACATGAAGGCTCTGAGAGATGGTTTCCTTGTTGGTTCCCATCCCCACTGCCAGAAAAAGCCAAGCCCTTGGACGAGTGCTCTAACCCAATTCAGCTAACGTTGCACTTAAACCAGCTCACTGAGTAATTGCTCTCCAACGTGCTTTGAGTCAAATGGCTGTGCAGACTGGATGGACGCTCTAGTGGAGGTGGTCCTGAGCTGCTGGAGCAGCACCCTGCCCAGACAGCATCCCTGAAGCTCTGCCACAAGATCTGCACATCACTCCTCTTAGAAATAGAGAGGGTCCTTTTAGAAACATAGAATCATTAGGGTCGGAAAAGACCTCCGAGATCAGTGAGTCCAACCTTTGGGCAAACACCATCATGTCAACTAGACCATGGCACTGAGAGCCACGTCCAGTCATTTTTTGAACACTTCAAGGGGTGGTGACTCCACTACTTCCCTGAGCAGCCTGTTCCAATGCTTGACCACCTTTTCAGTGAAGTTCTTTCTAATGTCCAATCTGAGCCTCCCCTGGCACAGCTCAAAGCCATTTCCTCTTGTCCTGTCACTGGTTGCCTGGGAGAAGAGTCTGACCCCCACCTGGCTACAACCTCCTTTCAGGTAGCTGCAGAGAGCATTAAAATCTCCCCTGAGCCTCCTTTTCTCCAGGTTAAATAACCCCAGCTACCTCAGCCACTTTTCTTTGCTCCTCTGTTATTCCCTGAGCCCCTCAAGCTGGTTGCTGTGTTTTGAGAGATCTTAGTTATCCCAGTGGGTGACTGGGAGAGGCAGACTTCTCCTCTGACTTCTACACATTCAGATGGCAAAGCTGGGCTCAGCTCTGCGTTGCATCTTACTTGAGCAGGGCATCATTTTCTCCTCCACTTTTGCACAGCTAATGAGCAGGCAGCAGTTAGAGACACTACTGTACTTTTTGATTTTTTTTTTTTTAGATTTCAAAAATAATAATTTTTCTAAAGCTCTCTCTAGTTCTTTGTCTTTGTGAGGTTACAAACTTTTCTTTAAAG
The DNA here is from genome assembly GCA_013396775.1 of Cephalopterus ornatus. Classification (NCBI taxonomy): domain Eukaryota; kingdom Metazoa; phylum Chordata; class Aves; order Passeriformes; family Cotingidae; genus Cephalopterus; species Cephalopterus ornatus. Next base: position 780,888 of record VZRE01016168.1, on the reverse strand, counting down.
GAAGTGTGGAAATTGCATCCCTGTGACTCTGGGGCCTGATACAGCCAGAGATGTTTAGATTTTACTTCCAGATAAGTTGTTACACCTGCTTTTTAAGTGGACACCTCTAATAAAGAGGAGCAACTTGAATACAGATCTACTACTTGTCTTTCAGGATGATTCAGCATATATTATATAACAGATTCTATATTTTGCACGTGCAGTATGCTGACATTCAGCATATATGGAGATACTGTTATTGCTGCATCTGTGTATGCCCAAAATAACTTCATTTAAGCATGCTTTAAAGTTGTGGCACACGTGCTGAAAACACTTCATGTTAGCAGGATTCTCCGTATATGAATTTTAGCAATTTCTGTATTGTTCCTCTTGCCTGCTAAGCAGCTTTTACTGAACAAGCAGGAATCAGTAGTGGATAGGTCCATGTGTGAAATAATCTCAGAGCAAATGGAAGCAATCTTCTGGCAGAGCTGCAACAAGGGATGAATTTGGATCAGGTTCATTTGGGCATCAAGTGTCAGCTTGCTTCCAGTAAACGAGGTATGGTCGGTAGGAGGTTCACTAATAAGGTATCTCCTGGAAACAAAAGAATCTGTGCCTTCCACTTTTGCTGTAATACCACCATGCATCAGATAAGGCATCCTTAAATAGCCCAGGAAGAAAATCCAAGGCGAAGGCAGGTGATTTATTAGTGTAAGGTAAGGAAAGCTGGCAGAGGCAGGAGCAGGGGGCTGTAGGGATGCTGTGGCGCTTGGAATTCATCTGTGTTTTACCTGCACTCAGGTGTAACCTGTGCTGCAGCAGAGGCGTGGAGGAGAATACCTCTGTCTTCATTAAATGCATGAGCCTAGATTATTTTTGGGGTGGTCTCTTCATTTCTTAAGTGCAGACCTGCTCCGTGTGGCTCGGTAACGAGGCTTTGGATCAGCACCAGTGGAGCCAAAAAAGTGGGTTTTTTGGTGTGAAATTCATCCCCATTCAAAGACTGCATGTTCAGTTTAATTTAAGTAGGTATTTGAGCAAAGCCTGCAGTGTTCTGTCTCTATCTCTGCTTTTTGCCTGGACCTCATCCTTAACAGAGACATGAAAACATGAGCGCTTGATCTGCTCCTTTGAGCTTCACCCTTTTAGTGGACATGAAGAAAATAAGACCAGATATAAATGATTAATGCAGGATCTTGGAAGAAAATATTGCAGGGTGCCTTGCTGTTTGATTACAAGCCTTGGAATTAGTCAACATTTCCATAATTCTAAACCAATATACACCTGTTTTCCCACTGTGATGTGAAGGCACAACTTAATTTAACAGAAACCCTGCTGTGCTAAATCTCTCATTAAATACCAAGCTAGTTCTGTAATTTAAAGTTGCAGCACTACTATTTTAACTGAATTGCCTTTGTATTATAAAATTAATAAGAAGTTAATGATGCACTTTGCTGTATTCGCTCAGATTTTTTTTTTTTTCACAGCAACAACAACAAAAAAGAAAGATAAAGAAGAAAAACATGTCACCAACTGACATCTCAAGGCTTTTCTGGTTTTAATCATTTTCCTGAGGATAGAAATTCATTTAAAAGATTTTTTTAAAAAATTTTAAAAAACTTTCTGCACGAGTAGGATCAAACATCATCTTTCTTACTCATGATTAGTATAATCTCTCTGTTAGTCATAATATTCCTTGTCGTATAATGGAGCTTTTATCTTCCCCGAAAAATGCATTTAGATATCACTCGTTATGTAGGATTGCTACTAGGCAGAGAAGATATGCAGTGTTCGAGAAATACAGGCATATTGTGATATATGAATCAGATCAACGAAACAGGGACAGTTCTCTTCTGTTTACTTGGTGCTGGAATCACAAGTAGCTTTTATGTCTTGTAAATGAACAACATGACTTTTCAGATGTGCCTTTTCAAATAAAACATGGAAGCACACAGCTGATACCCTTATAGCTCATACGGATGCGGTTTATATTACTCGGCTTAGAGTCAGGTTTTCTTGGAGTGTTCGTTTGGATTTTGTTTTAAAAGGCAGAAGGGAGAAAAGGGGAAACCTCAATTTGAATGTAATAATGATCTTAGAAATGTGCTTCTTTCGGCTGAGATGTAGAACTGAGGCTTTAACTAGTCTCATCTTCATTAAGAATCTCATGGCTTCATTAGAGGTGTTTAACTTCTATTCCCTAAACAGAGTAATCCAGTAAATTCCACCCATCTAAATTTATTCTGTACCTTCCATTAGATGTAATAATCTTGGTTCCCCCATGCTACTTAGTGAAAATTGGCTTCTGTATAGAGGGCAAAGCTCAAAGAGCCTTATATAGGGACTGCTTTAACTGCCTTCATGGCACTGACATTTCTTCTTTGTTTTAGTTTTAACATGCTTTATTTTAAAAACAGAATGTGCTCTGGTTTGCTAACTAGTGAATCTGGTGGGATTTCCTGGCAAGAGTTAAGTGCAGATAGGTAACACAAGAGCAGTATATGTTGGTTGGATTCTTGGAGCCAAATAACTGAGTAAATGCACCTTTAATCTCATGCAGAGGCTGTTTGAGGTCTAGAATCAATGGGCATCCATTTGTAAAAACTACATCTAAAACTCTTTGGAGTCTTTGCTCTGTAGTTGAAGTTAGATCGATTGGATATGAAAACGGTTGTTTATTGCCCTCACGTATATTTTTTGATATATCCTCATACCTAAGGTTATCACGGAAATAATTAACAGCCCACACTTATTTAGGCCTCTGCACTCCCGTGCTTTTAACAGACTCATGGTTTGCATGGTTCTTATTTCAAGTGGGATATACATATTCCAAGTAGCAGCAAACCATTTGTATTGAAGTTCTGGCATGAAATTAGGACATTAGGTGTATGAATTGATTTAATTAAGCGTTTAACAATGGGGAAATACAGTTTTGAGAAAGCTCTTAATATTTTAACAGCAACGTGGAATTTGTAGGATCTGTTTTGTAAAATATTCATGGCTTCCGTCTTCGCCAGATGCAGGCACCCATGACAACTTACTATGAAACCTCATTCAGCTTCTGATAAAATACCATCTGTCCAACAAGAAGCAAAAACCCCAAATACATTTCTGATTTTCTCTTTATATCATGAGCTCCTTTCTAATAACTATCCTGGCATACTCCTTTCTGGAGAAGTGTTTTAATATCCAGCTCCCTTCTCTGCTTTAGGCCTTACAGTTTGTCAGTATTATAGGAACATTATGTAAAAATTACCTGTAATAAAAAGGTAATCATCCAATATGACTTGAATAATAGCCTGAATATGATATAGCAGTGATTTTGAGAGATTTTGACAAACAGAAAAGGAATTCAAAGAGCAATTAAGTTAGTTAAGGGATTGCAGTGATTGATTTATGATGACAAATTAAACTAATTCAGTACCCATACAGCATGGCCAAATGCTGCTTAATGAAGGATCCAAAAAGTCTAGAACTGTTTAAATTATAAAAATAACCAGATGGGAAAGCTGAGAATTCCCAGGGAGCATCTGTTCCTAGAAACTGAGCTATAAGACATTGAATGATGTTATGAAAGTGAATCTAGCCCATTCCTTCCCTTAAAATACAATTCAAATGGACTCACTTAGAGATAAATTTTGCCCAGCTCAGAAAAAAAATGGTTTTTTATTATGCAAACACACCACTTCCACCTCTGCCTCTCCAAAAAATGTTGCACTGACTTTGTCACTTCAGTGAAAAAATCAATGTTTGCACTAAATTCAGGGACTTTAGTAGAAAGGCTGGGTTTGCACCTACAGTTGCTGTGAAACACGTAATGGATCACCAGCCTTGGATTCATAAAATGGAAAAAAGTGATTTAGGAACCCGATGAAATCCCTGTAAGTAGCTGAACTTGCAGCTTAATAGCAGAGTGATGGGTGCTGTGCAGGTGTAGGGAGAGGGGAATATGGACCTAGTGAGAACAACTTCTCTAAATTGAGCAAAACATTTAATTCATAGTTATATTGTCCCTTTTTCTCAGTGAAGGATGGGGGGTCAAATTCACCTTCCTGAACAGCCTGATCATTAGGATAACTTTCTGGCATGTCAGGAGAATGCAGCTCATATCCTCTCTGACTTGTTTGTTGAAAGGATTTAACTTGAATTGACCTAACAGAGCCTTCACCACTGGACTTAGTTGAGATTAGAGGTCACCGTTTCTCCTCTTGAAGCTGTTCCACTGTGTATGAAAGTATTAAACTGTCATGGGAGTGAAAGAAAGCAAGTCACAGCACTTGGTTGCCTATTGCTGAGGGCAGTGACTCAAGTAATGTGACATCTGGATATGAGTCTGTGCTCTAGAAAGTATTTTATTCTTTGGAACAGCTTCAAACATTTGGAAGACACTCTCCAAGAATAGGGGAGTGCAGGAAGATCCATTGACTTGAGGCACTGAGAGATGGTGGCTAAGCCTTGATCTGCACTACTTGGGGGTGATGCCCCAGCCTAAAACCTGGTTGTGTCAGGGAGGTGAGGAGCTGCACAGCACATGAGCATCAATAAGCTGGTTTAGACCTCGGACATTCCTATCAGGCTGTTGCTTTTCCATGCTGTAGCAGATCTGGTGGGAAGCAGGAGCACATTAGCCCAGCTGCAAATGCAGTTAGATGCATTTAGCTTTTTTAGAGCGTTCTTTTGGAGTAGTTCAGGAATTTTTTTGCACAGCTTTGCAGTATAATAATATTGGGATGGAAATTAAGTAATGCATTATACTGGCTTGACCTCAGAAAAATTCACTAATGTGAAGCCCATCCCCAAAAGGCCAAACCATTCTGGCATGTGACACTGGGCTTTACCTCTGATTTCCAGAACTCCAACCAGTTGAGGTCATCACTTTGCGAAATCCCTCCAGACTCTTTTGTCCAACTTAGAACATCTTACTCAGCGAGGGTGGAGGATCAGTTCAGAGGATATCACTTTCAAGCTGGGTACCCAAAAATCACTGATTCAGAGAACCTTTTGCTGTGTACTTCAGAATGGAAAGCTCTGAAAAAAATCAAGAGACCATCACAAGAGTACCCCAGGGTATTGCAAAGCTCACCAAGATTTAGGTGGGATGCTTAGCTAAGGATAATAGCCCGGGCACTCTCTTAAACAGCTATTTATCCTCCTGCTGGTGTTAGCTGTTTTCTATTATCTAGAACAGAAAGTACAGGTGCTTCAGTCAGCCTCATTAGCACCACGACATGAGCTATTAAAATTGTCTTCGTAATGAAAAACTAGTTCAGGGAGCCTTCCTAGCTGTCTGACTACTCCTACAGTCATGAAATTAGAAAGGCAAATCGTAAACAATGTTGCAGACATCAGGAAGCAACATTATTAGAGATGCCTTTGGATGCCTTGATAGCAATGTTTGGCACCCATGGATCTGAGTTATGTTACGCCTAAAGAGCCTGGGCCTTGTGGCGTGCTTATAGAGAGACTGTTTGTTCAGCATCCTCCTGCCGTTGTGTCCAACCCTGCGAGCCGTGCTGCCTCCTTCAAACACCTTGTGTGGTGTGGTCCATTGCTATTGAAGGGTTGCAATGGTGTCTTGTTTAGCAGTGAGGGAAGCTGAGGTATCCCCAGCCAGCTTTCTCCCATCTCAGTCAGGTAATGAACCGCACTGTGCAGGTGCACCATGCTGTTCTATGTGACGACGTGCATGATGAGAGAGAAAACGTAAGTTGTGTCCTCTCTGTGGTCATTAGAAACCCCGTAATACTGGAAAATCAGGTGAAACTGGGTGGCTTGATTGAGCCTTCTGCTCTAATAACACACTTTGGACAATCATATTCTGGCTAATTAAAAACACTCTTTGCAGACCCAGAGAGATAATTGATTTTTTGCTCATTCTCTGTAAGAAATTATCATCTTCATCAGCTTAGTTGGAAGAGCCACTTCTTTGTCTGCTCTTCCCCTGTGGTGTGCAGAGAAATCCTTCCTCCTCTTGCCAGCAGGGTCCCTGAGGCTGCTAGAAATACTCAGGGATTCATTTGGGTGCAAGCACCAATCTGGCTTACAGACATGTTCCTCTGATTGTCATGGTAGACATCCAAAACCTTTAGAGACATTAAAAAGAGAATTTCCACCCTGAAAAGTTACGGAAGACACATAGTTGCAGAGCTTATATTTTAATCTGTCAGTGTGTGGATCAAGTGATCAGCACCCTCTAGAGCAGAGAGCAATTATCAGTATCAGTGGGACAAGGGGGAATGGCTTTAAACCGAAAAAGGGCAGGTTTAGATTAGATATTAGAAGGAAATTCTTCAATATGAAGGTGGTGGAGGCACTGGCACAGGTTGCCCAGGGAACCTGTGGGTGCCCCATCCCTGGAAGTGTTCAAGACCAGAAAGGATGAGGCTTGAAGCAACCTGGTCTAGTGGAAGGTGTCCCTGCCCATGGCAAGGGGGTTGGAACTAGATGGTCTTTAAGGTCTCTTCCAACCCAAACTTTTCTATGATTCTATGATTAAAGTGTTAAATACCTTTTAACAGGAAAAGCACTACCAGAGAGGACAAGGCTAATGTTTGTCTCACTTTTGGAATGGTCCATAATATCTGAAGGACAGGGGAAAAAAGGATGGAATGTCCATCTTTTTGCTGAAACCGGTAATGGCTTTGCTCCCAGACTGTAGCCTGAGTATCTCCAGGAGCAGAGAGAAGCAGTCATTGAAAAGATGCCACCATAACTCCATTTATTGGCAAAAGCTTATTTCCATTGCCTTGTGCCAAAGAAGTTAAAAAAGCAAAAACTGCAAAAGAAAAAAAGAAAACCACATTGAGCTAAACAGTCTTAAGCAGTGGTAAACAAAATGTAGCTTTCTTTGTGGTTGATTTTTATCCAGCTGCAGCCAAATATCAAAGCAATATCAAAGGAAAGCTACCCATTAATTAATTCAGACTGACTTCACAAAGCAAGCTGGAGCTTTTGCTGATATCTGATTCTGACAACTTCCTAATCTTCACAAGTTGTCATTAGGAGTGGCATTAAAGCAGTCTGCAGTCAATCCCAGCTCTCGCTCTATTGTAGCTCGGAGATGGGCTATCGGCCATCGCGGGAGGGGGGATACGCAAGCAGGGGTTAGAGTAAGCAACTTCGCTTCTTTGCAAATGGAATTTGGAATGTATCAGGGAATCTCATTAATACACTGCCTCTGTCATTCATCCAAGGAATGCTCACCCATTCCCACTTGCAACCATTACAAGTTGCTGCGAGTGGAAATTTTCTCTTCTGATGGAGAATCACAGGAGAAAAAAAAACAGAGAAAGAAACTGAAAACGAAGCTCGTGTCTGAAAGGAATAATTAGAAGTCTGTAACGATCTTTAAGAAAGCATGAATAGAGCCTTATCACTGATTTCAAGATAGAGAACATTGGATTCTGTGTTGAAGAAAGTAAGATTGTGGAAAATAAGACACTAATCAGAGGATAAGATTAGTTTTAAACTAAGAACTTTGAGCAACCTGGCCTAGTGGAAGATGTCCCTCCCCATGGCAAGGGGGTTGGAACAAGATGAGCCTTAAGGTGCCTTACAACCCAAACCATTCTATGACTCTATGAACTGAAATTCAGATACCTCCGTAACTGAAGCTTGCAATTCCACCATGAAAATAAACACAACACTCCAGTGTTCCTTACAGCTGCCAGGGTCTCTCAGAGGGATTAAAGCCTCATGCAGAGATGCGAGGGATGTGATACCTTTATATTTCCATTCAGCTGTGAATGGCTCAAATGATTGAAGGGGGTTTCTTTTCTAGACCATCACTTGAGCGAGTATCCACCAGACAGCAACTAATATTATTTTGTGGCAAATTCCTGACAATACCTTGGAGGAAAATGTGCTGTGTTATTATACAGTATGTTCATTTCAGATATTGCAGAGAATACAGAGAGGATAAGTGCTGTTGCGGGAGTACTTCACCAAGGATCCACAGCAGCATCCAGGTAGATAGATGGTGCATTTATTTCCTTCAGGGCCAAGTACTGCCCAAATGCCAGTGATAAATGGGAATTATTTTTGATTGTACAGAGAACTGAGGATTTACCATCATGAGGTGAGATAAAGCTAAGATCAAGTATCGAGAAAAAATATACAGTATCTGTTCAATTAGAATACCCTTCTACAGGAAACAAAGTTAAATCCCAATCCTTATGGGGGGTTGGGGTAGGAAAGTATTAGAAAATATGGCCTGGGCAGTAATCCTGTATTGGCATTAAGTCGTTCAAGATGAGCTACTGGATTATTTTCATCTCTCGTTTCTCCAATTGCTAAGAAGTGAAGGAAATTGCTATGCTTGTGTGAATATAGAATCCTCCTATTTGTGCAAAAATATAGGATTAGCCAAAAAGAAAGATCTTGCTAAGTAAGAGCTTCAACCAGTCTAAGTGCTGTGCTTATATGCTTGTGTCTGGAGGGCTCTGAGGGTTTTTCAGGCAGGCCTGTCCCTTGCCTCTTGTGACCCTGTTCATTTTGCAAAGAATGACATGGATTTATCCTGGTTTAAAAGTGGTCTGATAGCTGACAGCCCTCGTGTCTGCCACTTGTCTTCCTTCCTGTTGACATGAGAGCCAAAAAGAGAGGGTGTGACATGGGGGAAATTTCTTTTCTGCACCCATTCCTCTTCCCCTGTGCTTTCCTTGCCCTCTGCTAGCTTCACTGGCACTGCAACAGCCCTCAGGCTGCATTAGCCTCTCTCAGAAAAAATAGCATATGCCAAGAAACCAGGAGTTCAAGACTTCCCAATAGCTCTAAATGCTACCTTTGGAGCAGGTAGGATGAATGGTGTGAGAGCTTTTAGCTCAGTTGGTTTTGTCAGAGGACCTTCCTGCTAGCTCTCCGTGGCCTCCAGCTGTTCCACCCGAAGCCATCTCTGCAAAGAGATTTCTTTGACCTTTAGGCAAGTCGCGCATAAAGATGTTACTCATGGGGCACAACTCGGAGAAAACTTCTAATTGAGTAGAGTAGCAGTAAAGAATAAGTAAGGGAAGACAACTTTTCACATACTGACATTTATAGTCACTAAATGAAGCATATTGTTGCTTTTTTCAAGAGAATCGAGGGGCCCTGTCTCCGGACACAGGCATTAATGTTCATGTTTGGAGTCAGATGGTGGTTCAGATGGGTGGAGGCAGGTTGGTTTTTGACTTACTGTTCCTGATGCCATCCCTTTTACTAATCACAGCTTTATCCAAACACCACAGCCAGCTGGAACTGACTCATTCTTCAAAAATATATGTTGCTGCTAATGTTGTCCATTTATTTTTTGTTTAACTTCCCAAACACCTATTGACAGAAACATTCAAATACATTAGAATTCCTAAAGAATAGCACTATAAATATATACTGTGCGTTTAGTTTGAGTACAAACCACTTTCCTTATCCCAAAGAAAGCACTGGTAGAGTGCATTAGCTACAGAGATGCTAAAAAATTAAAGAGAATGAGTTCATACAGAGGGTGGTTAAAAATAACATGGTTGCTCGATGTGATTCTTACTGCTGTTTGTAATTGTATGTATACACAACTAGAGGTTCATATTTTGGTGTGGACAGTGTGTGTTTGTGTATCCTTGTAGCTGGAGACTGCAGTGTCATTCTGTTTGCATAGATGGATCAAATATCAAGGTATCTTTTTCATTCTCTCTCTGCAGCCAGATTATTTTACCACTGCAGAGTATTGGCATAACACTGAGAGCTTTTATTTGGATGCTGATACTGGATAGTCGTGGAAAATTCCTGTAACTTCAGCTCATGGAGAGCTTAAATAGAATTTATGAGCCATATCCTCATTTGGCGTAAAATATTATGGCTCTGCTGGTTCAACAATAAAACTGTACTACTTATCCCAGCTGATCTCAGTCAGGAGAACAGGATTTTTGACATCTTCATTCAAAACCTCTTTTCTACCTGAATGCTTTGGCTGTTCCCTGCAATATTTAGAGGCATGTGTGTTGACAAGTAGTTTGAGGCTCATATCTGCCCTTTGAAGAAATCTGGATTGGTCTGTTTTTTGGTAACAGGGAGGAATTTGACTGCTTTCTGCCTTCTGGAGAAGTGGGAATTGTGAATTGAGACGTGTATTCCGAACTCAGAACTTTTCTGCACCTTTGTTAAAAGTGAAAACAGTAGCAGCCCCACATCATCGGTGCCAGCTCTTTCTATATGTTGTACCCTTTGCTCTAATTTAAAAGGCAGAATTTCAATAGAAGTTATAATTTTGATGCTTTGGGGGCTTATTTTAGACTTACCTCAATCACACTTTTTAGCTATAAGATGTTCTTGCTACTACATTGTAATGCAAATAGGAAAGCCTTCCAACAGAACTTTAAAAAAGCTTTACATAAAAAAAAAAAAAAAAAAAAAGAAATTCCTATAGCCTAGAATTTGAGTTTTGTACCAAATAATAGACTCTAGTTTCTGTCAGAAGAGGAGCCCAAGTGCGTTGCTGGATCAAGGTGACCTTCCATACTGCAGAAAGAGTCAGGCAGAAGATCCGCTTAGGAAATGAACAGAAAAATCTGTGATGTGAAACTGGGGGAGTGGCTGAGGGTGATTTCTCTCATATTAAGTGAAAGCAAAAAATTGAGAAGATAAGTGTAGATGAGATAATGCTGTGAAAGAAACAGAGAAGCCCCTGACTGTACTTTCTTGCCTTTCTGAAACATTGCTGTTTCTAGTCATTTCTTTTAAAGGGTTATTTCCTGAATTTGAGCTTGGCAAAGGTAGAGGATATTGATGAGCATAATCACATGGTGTTTTCCTAGAGCATAGTTCACAGAGCAGACAGTACATGCAAGCACAGAACAGCGTAAATCTTAAAATAAAACTTGTGCAAAACAAGCATTTAATATCCTGGTAGCCTTGGCCTCACTGAGAACTGAGTCTGTGCTTTGCATTACAAAAGCAATTGCATGTGTTTAAAAACCTTGCATTTAAACTAAATTTCTTCACGGTCATTGGTAGCCTGAAAGAGAATTTATTTTATTTTTTGTTAGGCTTGTGTTTTTGGGGGAGGAGAAGGAGAGGATAGAGGCTTGCTTTGTTTTCCTCATGAGTTTCTAAAAATTATCTCTTGATAATTGTATGTTGATGTGAAATCAGAGGGATTTATGTAGGAAGGGAGGGGATTCCTATGGACCAGGCTTGAAGCTTAGCACCCTAAAATTGTGACCACAGACTGAGCTACTTGAATATTTCCATTTGGCAGCAGAGAGGTCTTTTTTAAAATGGGAACACTGTCTTGAGCCTTCACAGATTCTGAGAAGGGCAAAAGTCGCTGAATATGTCCTCAGGAGTCAGTGGTTCCTAAGCAGGGAATCCGACTTTTTTTGGGAGAAGCAATGTGAGATCTGCCCCTGCAGACCACCCAAGTAAGCACAAACTCTTGCTGTGCTGCCTTCTCCCTTTGGGATGGTTGAGGGACCTTTGTTTAATTCCAGTGGGAGATGGGAGGACTTCTCATAAAAGGTGAGTTAATAGGTAGCACGTTTTGGCATTGCTCTGGCTCTGTTTTCCAAATATTAATATGGGGCAAGGGAGTGTTCTTAGATTTGAAGGAAAAGTACTCATTTTTGAGTCTTAACCTCCTGTTGACTTCAGGGAACAAACGCCCAACTAGGGAGGTGGAAGAAAGTACGGCTTCAGAACACTTGAGTCATGTCTGGTGGGACATTGACTGGAAGACTTGTGTCATGCTGGGAATTGAGTTGTGGCATCTTAGGTCATGCTGGGCAAATCCACCCAAGGCAGCAGAGGGCTGCATTAGTTATTAGCTGAGATCCCAAACCCACAACAGCCTGGCTGGCATTTGGTTGCTCCAGCAGCCCTGGATCACTGCTTCAGCTTCTTATGTTACCTCTTGAGTAGGGTATACAGGGAGTAATACTGTAAAAAAAATATGCTTGTGTGGAATACGCAGGCTAATTAATGTCTTACCTGTATCTGATGATAAAATGACAAGATTTTTGGATTGAGAGACGTTGCTTCGGTTGTGGAATAACTCCAGATGAATCACATATAGCGTCTGTGTCTTTTTCCCCTGTCACCTTCCTGTCTGCTGAAAAGAGATAGCGGCGGTAAGTCCCTTGCAGTGGTGTTAGGAGAGGAATCAATTAGAGCGTGAGGAGCTCAGGCTCTGATGTGGTGTGGACAGCTTGGCTCCCTCCCTTCGGATCGTCATTCCGGCCCATGCAGTGCTTCCCTGCGTGGCACTGGGCAAACCACCGCCTCGCCGCGCTTCGTTTTCCGCTCGGAAACCTGGGCAGGAATTTTTGCTCCTCGCAGTTACCTTGAATGGGTGTTGAAACCCAGGCAATTAATGTTGTCTTCCCACCCCACCCCGTTGGCATGCAAACTTCAATTGGCAAAATGTCAACAGAAGTTATTGCCACTGCAGATGAAATGGATAACTCTTGCTGTTAAAATAATAAGTCATGTTTTGCTCAGATGTCTAATGGGTTTGCTTTTTAAGCATGGATGATATGAAATATCCCCAAGGCATTATTCCCAAGAAGGTATAGAATCCCACTTAATGTCTGTTTTTAGGATTGAATAGGTTCTGTAAAGCCTCATTTGTTTGAAGAGAAGACAGTTAATCACTTTGCTTTCCAAGTGATTTTGAAGAGACAATTTTTGGCCATACCTCCTGTTCTTTATCTCCACTCTATTTGGCTCGCTTGTGTCTTGGAGTTGTTGCCATAAGTGTGGGAGGTAAGAAATTAAGGGATTAAATAAATGGAGGAGAACTGCTAACACAGCAACGCTAGCTATTTGTCCATTAGGAAGGGAATTTCTTCTAAGACATCCAACTTTTTAATTTCTCTATGAGGATACATCTTTTAAAGGAGACTGAGTGCTACAGCCTAATTAATAAATGTACAGGAGGAACAGCAGGATGTGGGGGTGACTGTGGGAGGGATCAGTAAATAAATTTTTAGTATTATTACTTCTATTATTATTATTATTTGTATTATTTTTAAAATTTTTAATATTATTTTAAAGCACAGCTTAGTTTTTAGTCTCTCTAACTAATGTTTTATTTAACTTGAATTTGAACCACAGAGTGTAGTGGATTGCAAATGACTGAGTTGGAAAGCTTCCAAAAGCCATTGAATTTCAGTGGTTTTAGTGTTCCCCGGTAAAAGAAATGACTTGTTTTAAGCAACCTATATGCTTGTTTCTGTGCTCTAAATAGAAAATAATGATGTTATGCATTACCGCATGAACTATATTTGGCACCCACCAGCAATATTCATTTTCTCTTGTTTCTTTCCCTTCCTCTTTCCATCCCCCCTCCCTCTGTCTCTCTCCAAAATATGCATATATATATACATATGTCTGACAGCAATCTAGGAGGCCAAGTAACTGACTGCATTCTTCTACTACGAAAATTGTGTGAATACCTAACCCAGCTTAAATCCCCTAAATAGGGATTTATGAAAGGATGACAGCAAACAATCTTCTAGCTATGCCATCAGTCAGGCACTTACAGCAACTGCTTTATATTTATTTGTGAGAGTCTATGTGATGAATGCACATTTGTCCTCCTTTTACCTGTGAATAAACTAAGGTAAATTACTCCAGCCAATACTGGGAATCCAGAGCTCTGCCTGTGCTGGTGAAGCAAGCAAGAGCATGGTACCGATTAGCACTTTCCTGCCTGGGCATATCTGGGGGAATAACATGGGCTACACACTGTTCCCACTAGGCACTGTGGACAAGGACATCCTGTTTCGAGAGGAAGGAGAAGTATGGCTGCGTAAATGCAAGCTGTGCCATGCCACTTCTTTTAAGAGCCAGAGAGCAGTCCCTTGCCTCTTTTATTCACTAGTATTTATTTGGCCTTAGAGACTGTCCCTGGTTCCCAGAGAAGTTCCCTGAAGCTGTAGCCAGATATTGACTGCGTAATTCAAGTTAGTTTGACCCTAGAGAAGTCATTCTAAACAGTTCTTTTCGATAGGAAAATACACCTCTTTCAGTTCTGGGAAACTAGTATTACTTGTGAGTCACAAGGGTTTAAAAAAGCAAAACCAGTTGGCAATGAAGTGATGTGAGAAATGTGTTTAAGAGCTTCCCTGAAAGTATCCTACTGAAAAACTGGGGAGCTAGAAGCTGAAATGAGGGACTGGGGGATGTGTGTAGAGGTATCTGCACATAATAATCCAGAAGAACAATGACCTCTGAAGACACTGAAAATTATTTAATTCTCTGGTGCCTATGGACCATTTTCTTTCCTTCCCCCAGTCCTTTGGTAGGTCAATACATGCCTTCCTGACTTCCAGACTCAGTGAAAAGTGCTCAGGAGCCTGGCATGTAGAGTTGTGGTTTTTCCTTGGACTACTGGTCTAATTAAGCTGCACTCACTAATTGGATCAGGAGCTTGGAGAAAGCTTTGAATTCATTTCCAGACCGGAGTTAGACCAGGAGCATAATTTTTTCCAACTGGTTTTCATGCTGGTACCTCTTTAGGTGCATTTCTTCTCCTGTGCCCTGAGCCTCTCACAGCTGCTCCTTGATATTTTCTTCCTCTTTGGTTTTTCTATTGATTGCAAAAAGTCTCTGGATTTATAATCCTTCCTCAAGAAGAATATTAGGGTTTAATTAAGGTCTGACATCTCTTCCTCTCTCTCCCACATTCTCTCTTGACATTTTACAATTCTGAGATGTAGAAAATATGAGAGAAGTCCCCTTTGGCTTCAACAGTGATTAATGCCAGCAAGGAGAAGTCTCAAAGTGCTAGAAATGACAAGATACATGCAAGCTGTCATCATTTAATCCTATTGCTTTCTGTTTGGTTTGGATATTACCCAAGTAACCCAAGTTCTTCAAATTTACCCTTTGCTTGGGGGAAAGTTTAGCTCTGTTCTGTGTTGTGTTTCCCTGCAGTGTGATTTGTGAGGGTGACAGGTAAGGGATAAACTGAGCTCGGTCATGGCTAGAAACTTACAGCCAGGGAAGAGAGGAAGGGGACAGGTCTGAAAAAGGCTAAGAGCTCTAGAAATCTGCTGGTGGCTTTAAAAGGTTATAGAAAGATGACGAGAGGAAAGGTGAGGAGTCATTGTCCACACGGATCCCCTCAACTCTGGTGGTGTAAAGTCACACTGTGCTTAATTTCAGAGGTGGTCTTTAAATGCCACACTGAGCTGGGTGAAGTTGTGAGCAGGCTTAGGTGCATTCCAAGTCCTTTCTTGCTGAGTGATTCTGAGGAATCACAGGAGTCAAGGCAGGTGCATCTGCAGTGGCAGGAGTGGAGAATAAAAGCTGCTAATGGATGTAGTAATCATGTGTTTTTGCAACGGACCATAAAGTAATGATTTTTCATAGTCTAATTATGTGGCCAGAGTTTCAGAGGTGCTGAGGGTACCCAAATTTCACAGACTCAACACAGCTGCAGCAAATTGAGCCCATCAGCTCCTTCATCTTCACTGAAAGGCAGCTCCTGCTTTTAATTACTGAAGTCCTCTGTAAGACTAACATACTCACATGTTTAACAAAATACCTCTTATTAAACCAGCCAATACAGACCATTTAGAGTGCCAGCCTCCTCCTCCTCCTACAAACCTTGCTTCACTCACAGAAATTACTGCTCTCAGGAAGTCTTTAGCCTACCCAGAACATCTGAATGCCCATTTTTCTTCAGAAAATGGATGGAATGCAGGTGCCCAAAAGCCTTTCCACCAAATATACTGATGACTCTGAAAGGAGATTTAAGCAGTTGCAGGTGACTCGGTGGCAGCTTGGACCATGCCAATCCCATCCTCATCCATGCCTTCCCCACTCACCCTTAGCACTTCAGGGTAGAGATTACACCTAATTTGAGGCATCCTCTGACTAAATAAAACAAACCATACGTAGATCGCCTCGTGCAATGTGCAAGCACACAATAGTAATCACAGCTAATGACTCTGCTAAATGCTAGACTGCACACACCTCCTTGTTTGGTGTTTGTTTTGTATACAGAAGGTAACATCGACTGAATAACGAGGATGCCAAGTTACAGATGGGGTTGTGGAATCGTATTTGACAGCCGATTAGAGTAATCTGACAGAAATGATGACTTAATCACCACGACAGACTCCAAATTCCCAGATAGAATTCCACCCAGGTTAATCTAATTTCCTTGCAATATTTTTGCCAGAAATAGACTCTTAGCCGGCTTGTTTTCTCCCATGCAGATGTCACATGGCTTTGACAAGAATGTAAATAGGAAGCATTATTGTGGTTGAAAAGATGAGTTTGAGGCTCTCAAACTGGAGAGGGTGTGTGCCTTGAGAAGTTTTGGGTTGTTCTGCTGTGGTTTTTTATCTGATGAAGTTACATGCAGTGAGATGTACTCAGGAAAAAGAGGGAGGAAAAAAAGATGTAACTATTCAATTGTAATTCTAGGCCATGGCGTGGTCCTGCTGCTGCCCTGGACATTGCCAGCAGCTAGATTCTCATTGATTTTAGGGGGATTTTCAGGATTTAATGTTTGACAACTGTTTCTTTGCCTTTTCGGTTCCTGTGGACCATCAGCACCCCTGCTTGGGATGTGCCCAAGGAGATGTGGTGATGTGCTTGGCCTCTGGCTTCGGGTGGGCTCCATTAGAGCAACGAAGCCCCTGTTTTGCTGCCAGCACTGCCACAAGGCACCAGCAACCCTGGGCAACAGGCATTTGCCTGCTTTCAGTTGTAAAACAGTGGCGTGGTGTGTTTTGAGACCTGTGGACAGGGAGTGCCTGTAGGAAAGGTAGGCTGTGCTGTCCTTGCTGCACAACTGTGAGCTCTCTATGATTTTGCCAAGGAGAGGTTGTTCCTTACAGCCTGTACTCCAGCCTGAGTGTGATATCCCCGTGCACAGTGCTTGCCAGGGGAAGCTGCCCACACTCAGAAAGAACTTGCCTGTGGTGCTCTTTTACTGTATGGTCTGAGCACAGGGTGGTGTTCAGGTCTATAAATTATTTGCTGCAGTTATTTTTCTTTCTCTTGCCCATTTATTAATTGCAATTGTACATTCATAAATACTGTGTTTTCTTAAACAAAGATTTTTTCAAGCAAAGAAGAAAATGCTTCCTGTTGTTCTGTGTGACAGCATGACATACTGAGAAATCACTTACCTTGAGATCCATAAGTGATGTATAGCTACAATAACAGCTTTCTGATAAGACATGAAATCCTTCATTTCAGTAGATGACATGATTCTAGTGAGTGGCATCTAATTTGAAACAGGTTTATATCATCTATAATCTTTTGGAGGGCCTGGGAAAGCGCAGCTATTTTATTATTTTTATAGCCTACAGTTATACAAGGAAGATATAAAACGCACAGATTATTTTCTCTTTTGCTCATTGTAGAGTGAAAGGATAGTACCTATTTAGCTTTTGTCTCTGCCCCTTTAATTTTCTTATTCACTGCACACTTTGTTGAGAGTCATTCTTTTCTTTTCTTTTCCTTTCTTTTTTACACCTACCTTTAAATATTTTATGGGTAGAGAGCTTATAATATGTATTGTCACGGCAGTTGTCTCTAGAGGTCAGCAATGAGTTTAATAATGAGATGCGAACCAGTGACTCTGTAAAACCCATTTCAGGTTATAAATGGCATGTTTTATTGAATCTAGTGTTAAAGGTTGTTAACGTATCAATTGGTGATGGTCAGGGTTAAACAAGCTTCAACATGAGCCCTCTCATGTTAGGAAACTGTCAGGAAGGTATTTTTCCACCTTCCTCTTCGCTGAAGCCAGGTTTGTGTATCACATCCATTTTTTCCGGGGGTGTTCTGCAGTTCAAACTCTCCAGGCCTGAGCTGGATCTCATATTGATTTTGCACCAATATAATTTTAAGCACAACAGCATCGCTCCCAAATTCAACTTGCTGGTGTGAAGGGAGTTTGGACCATGACTTTTCAGCAGGAACCTTTGAAATCAAGTCAGAACCCAGCCGAAACATCCTGTTAAATCTGGCCTCTTGCTTCGCGAATGTACCAGATTACTGACTTAATGAACTTGGGGTAATTATGTGTGACAGAAGAGGACAATTTTGGGTGCAATAAATGTGTTTGTTGGGTAACACTGATCTTTATGTTGTGACCATGGGCTGCAAAAATAACTTCTTCACATGAATTCAGTCTAAAGCTGGCTTCTGTAGTTCAGGAAGTTTGAGAAGTTCAGAAGTGAGAGGTTTTTAACATTGTTAGAATTGCCTTTATTCAAAATATCTTGACTTTGGAGCATATAAATGCATCTATAAAGAGTGATAGATTCTCTGTCTACAAAAGGCCTGAATTGAGGTTGGGTTTTTCTTTTATAATCTGCATATTCCTGAATTTACAATACTTAACTTTCTTTCCTCTATTTTTTCACCACTCCATTGCTCCTCAGAGACATCCGTAACCTTCAATGGGCTCATGGAGCAAGTTACACCTTTTTTCTCCTTTCTCTTTTTGATTGCTGAGTGGACATGCTACATCACATTCCCATGAATTTTAAGTCTCCTGCAGTGCCCAGTGTATTGCTGATTTCAGGATAAATATTAAGCGCTAAAGGCAGAGTACAATAGAAGTTCCCTTTTTCCCATAAACTTGATCGAGTAAGAGTGGCAGAAAAGTGCTGGGCTATTAAGGTCCATTTAGGAAATGAATGATTCAAAGAGAACAGAATTGTTAAAACTGAAGCAAATTTATGCATCCTGGCGACTACATCTACCTTGTGGCCTTGCCTTGTCCTTAGGGCACAGTGGGGAGTTTGCAGGCAGCACAGGGAACGCCTTGATTCGCAGGGCCAGGGAGCATTGTGGACTTTGAGTAAATCTTACAGAAACATTCACAGCTATATTTTATATTTTCTAAAGAATCCAGCATCTTTTTCCCTGGAGGCTAAGTGACTTCACCAAAGGCAATACAGGTTTGGGTTTCTGTGCTGCTTTGAAAGCACATTTGATGTGAGGGCATGGATGTTCTCTCCTACTCAGCTGTTTTTGTTTCCCAAAGTTTGTCATAATAGTCTTTTATTAAAAAAATGGAATTGCCTCTGACATTTTCAGGCAATACTCAGCTCTGCTGCACTGAAAAATGATACAAAAGCAGATAGAGCATACATTTATTTATCTGCTCATGTGAATTGGTAAGGAATTGCTGAGGAGAGAAAAGGCAGTGGCCCTGCTGCCAACGGAAGGTTTGTGCAGTCAAATCCCAGCAACTGTGCAGAGCCTGTGAAAGAAAATAAAAGTGGGGGGTTTTTCAAGCCTAAAAATTTCCCACACTAAATCTCAGTTTTGAAGGCTTTTGAGAAGCTGTAACAAAATTTCCCTGAGTACACCACAGTGGCCACATGGCTGGCTATAACCAGTGTCCATGGAAAAGCCACACACTCTGATCAGAGGGAGCTCGGCTGTTGTGGTGTTGCTGTTCCTGAAAGAACAAAAGCACCATTTGTAAAAATTTTGTTGGAGTTATCAACAATTCAGTGTGGGAGCAGCATCATTTAGTAGAGAGAGCTGAGGACACACCCTTAGGATGCCGTGAGATGTTCGGCATGGAACGCTGCACACAGGGGTAGGTTTCCTTTGCAGTAAGAGGGACATGAATGGAGGAAGAGGATGAAAAGGAAAAAGTGAAATAGGAGTTTTTATGGAAGCCAGAATTGTTCCGTGTTGTGGTGGGAGCTTTATGAATGAATGTATAATGTATCCTGAAACAAAAAGATGGAATACTGAACAGTTATAGGAAGCTATTGTAAGAAGCAAGATTTTCTTCCTCTTCAGTCCTGAAAGAATCAGCACATTTTTTTTAATTACAAGCAAAGTTCATTTGTCAAACTCAACTCCTCTGAGTACATTTGAAATGCTTGCTAGTTCTTAAATTACTTGAAAATTCCATCTTGGTTTTGGCAGTGGTTGAGCTCAAGAAAAAAAAAAAGTTGGTAAAACAGAAACCAAGCATGCCATAAACTAATGAGGGCTGTAACTTTAGAGGTCTTCTGAAACTAGATACAGCAAATTAAAGATTTATAGGAGTCCTGTGGGCCCAGTAATCTATTTTTTTTTAATCTTCCTGGTTATAAAATGCTCCTTTATAATTTTATTTTTTCTTAAAGCCTATAATACAGTGATATTTTGAATTTATATAATTTCAACATATTTAATATTAATCATGTGTCTTTTTAGCCCTTCATTAAAAACATGATTCTTGATTTTTTGTGACTATCCAACCTGCCTTACTCTCTTTCATTTTTGTTTTTAGATGCATCATCCTATTCAGATGAAACCTGCAGATAGTGAAAAGTCAAATGGTACGTATTTAATTTATTTTTTATTAATTGTGACTCTCTCTAAACTAAAGCAAGCACAACACTGTGAGAGGTTTTGCTTAAGTCATTGTGTGGTGAAAATTATGTGAGTTAGTTTCTCCTACACCTGACGTGTTGGGGAAGGTATTGAGCTGCTCTGAACTCCCTTTTATCTTCTGCTTTGAAGAAGGAAGGAAATGTTCTCAAAAAGGGTCTTCCTTGTACCTCCTGTATGTCACGACCCACCTCACTGCATACATCTCTCCCTTGGCTTCTCCTAACAGCAAGGGGATGTGGGAGCACCTGATATTGATAAGATGGAGATGAAATTTTAATGGTGAAATTTAAAACTAAAGGAAACAAAAAAACGACTCCTGTGTTAACAAACTATGTAAGCAGATGATCAGCCTTAAACATTTGCCTAAACTACCTTTTTATAGAATGATGCTGTTCTGAATCTGAGCCAAATTTAGGTTTTAATCATATGCTTCATTATGAACTGGGAAACCCACTTTGCAGCTCTCTGTATACTTATTCCTCTCAACGATTGAAAAATGAATGCTATAAAGACAGTAATATCCATTTGGAATACCAGGGTACTGCCTAAGTGGATGTATATGACATGCAAAACAGACAGCATTCTAAATCTATTAAACATGCCAGGTTTATATATTCAAGGAAATAAGATAATCGAATGGTAACGCAACCTGGCTGGGTGTGATTCTTTAAAAATATATACATGTGTATATTTTGCCCCTTGATTTGTTCCTGTAATTTTCTAAAATATATGTTAAAGATATCATCTGCCTTCTTAGATTGCAAGAGCTTCATTTTCCCATAAGGCCCACATAATCAGAGCTGGTTCCTCCAACAGGCATCTTTGCACCTCATTAATTAGTAATCAGGGCAGAAGCCGTGCACTTAGAGATCTACATACCTGCAAATGTAAATTATGATTGGGCTCTAAATCTCTCCGCAAGGCTTTTTTTAAGGCTTCTTTTTTTGCTAATTGTAGTGCAACCCTTTTTCGGGCTCCTCCAAGGATTAGGAAGTTTGGAAGGAAATTAAAACTTCACATTATGCTAGGTTTCCCATTATAACAACTTTCCAAACAAAAGTGGCCGTGAGCACAGGAAATACGGGCCGTCAGCCATTTGTAGGGGAGGGGTGTTCTCTGTCTCAGGTTAGAATCACAGAATCATTGAATATCCTGAGTTGGAAAGGACCCACGAGGATCATCAAAATCTGACTTCTGGCCCTGCACAGGACAGTCCCAAAAATTACACCATGTGCCTGAGAGTGTTGTTCAAATGTTCAATGAGCTTTGATGGGCTTGGTGGCATGACCACGTCCCTGGGGAGCCCAATCCAATGCACATCTCCCCTCTGAGTGAAGAACCTTTTCCTAATAGGTTTTAGCAGTGATTTCTTGCTGTCATCAAATGCTCAGAATAAAGGCCAAGGCACCAGCATGGGCAGAAGGATTGAACTTTTCAGGCCCCACTGCAGTCAAGGAGAAAGTTGCTGTTTGAATCCAAACTCCACTCCATGGTATTTAGTGCTACAAGTGGGCACAATTATCCCTTAGGCACAGGAATACTGGCCTGAACCCTCTGAACTAAGTGTGGCCTCTGTGGGTTCTTCTTTCAAAGACAAATTTCACCTCAATTTCCTAGGTAAATTGGAAAAATAAGAGGCAATGGGCCAAAATTGACTCCCAGTGAGTTACTTGTTCATTGCCTGAAGTGTTTCTTTCTAAAGGAGATTGAACATATTGGCAAAACACTATGGGGAATTGTGCAAATTCTGTCTTACTCTGCAAGCAGCACATGCTTGGAAAGCAGGGTACATTGGCTCCTGGCTGCTGCTGTTAGTCCAGGGTTATCTGCATGAAACTCCTGTCTGCACTGTGGGAATACTCTCTTATTTTCTGGCACCTACTCCAAGCATGAAAATCATGAGGGATTGTCTTTTTTCGCTCCTTTTTCTTGCCTTTTTTGTATTTTGGGGAAAACAAATTGTCAGATCAGAGGTTCCAATTGTCAAATTAAAAACCTTTTTAAATTTAGACTCCCAGAGGGTGTAGGAACTTACGATAGGCATGTCCTAGGGGTGGTGAACTATTTTTTTTTAATTGACTGGAGAAACAGAAGGCGAGCTAATACTTCAATGATGCAGTATTTCTGCTCCTCAGAAAGACAGGGCTTAGGCGTGGGGTCCATGGAGTAGGTGACAGTTTGCAAGCAGCTTGGAGATCCAGAAAGAGAAAGAACAGCAGCACGGGGGATGTAGAGGCTTGTTTGGCACATGTTTTCCGTGTGCCTCAGGCTATCCATATGAGGAGGTATATTATCCATGCCAACAGCAAATTGTAAACTGTACCTCTTCAACCAGATTGGTGAGTTCAAAGGGGAAAAGAAAGAAGACATGCCAAGGCATCTTGGTTTTCATGATCCGTGGTGTTTGAGCTTTTGAGGAATACTTGAAACCCTTGGATTTCTGAGTCATGGGAGGATCCCAGTACATTTTGTAGGTAAAGGGGTGTTACTCTGTTTTTCAAAGAGGTTGATAAAATTCTCTTGGTCAGAATTTCCAGATATCTTGTAAACAGACATGCAGGAGAAGTTAAACACTCACTGCAATTCTTCTGAGCTTGTACATGTTTGTGAAGGATTGATAGACCTGTTCAAGAACCGCAGGGAGGAGGAGTAGGTCCTGTCATTCAACTTACAGAGGTTTCCAAAGAACAGTGTTCCCTGTGTGGTATGTCCTCTCCCTATATTGAGTCCCTTGCTAAAAAGGTTTGAATGAGCATCCAAGCCAGAGAATACCAGGATGAAATGCTTCTCCTTCTCCACCACTGTTCCTGTCCTCAGGTGTGTGCATCACTGTCCCTTAGCACCAAAGACCAAGCGCACCCCATGGAAACTGGGAGATGGGTATGGAAGAGACACCTCCTGCCCACATGTTACTAACCTAGACCAGGCTGCTCAGAGCCCCATCCAACCTGGCCTTGAACACTTCCAGGGATGGGGCATCCACATCTTCTCTGGAATACCTGTCCCAGCGATTCATTCCCTTCATACAATGTGTCTGAGTCATTTCTCTGCTCGTGCAGATGAAGCAAAGCTTAATTTCTCCCATCAAGCCTTTAGCAGCTAGAGTTGATGGGGCAAGACTTGCCTTTAGATCTACCCAGGAGTATTCTGAAAAGCTTCTAATTGTTGAGAAATGTAACATCTCTGAAAGATTTTCAGATGATGAATTTTGTAGTGTATACTGGTCTGATCACCCAGCAGGTGTAGTCTGACCACCTTTTGTGCTAGGTGATTGTTTTAACATATCTACAAAGTTTTGTTTAAGGATTATCTTCCAGAAAAGCATGGTTTTGACTTTGAAGGCTCCACCATTACTAGATTAATCTCAGCTGTTAATCACTCACAGTATTTGTCCCTTTTTTCAAACAAAGGGGGTTCCTGCACTCTAATGCCAAAAAACACAACCTGCTTGACTCTGAGTTGTCTGGCCATTAATGTGCTACAATTTGGCAAATACTTAAATGTGTCTTGGATTTGGATTTGAACACAGTCAATACTTTCAGGCACATATCCCACGGACAGTATGCTCCGAAGTGGACCAAAGTATCACAGCTCCAGGGAAAATGACAAAATTCTCGATTTAAAAAAATTCAAAAAGGAGGGAGGAGGGTAGCTGAGAAATCTTATAATTTATTTTTATTTATTTTTATTAGTGAAAAGTTTAAAAATTATTTTAAAATTCTAAGTGGCACAACTTTGCCGATTTGGAGGGAGTAATTAAATGCCATATGTTAGCACTAACACATAGAAAAGTTGATAATTAATGCAGGCAGCTCCAGATCCAGGTGTGATTTTGACAGATTTTATGCAAGGGGTTTTCACAGGCTTACAGATAGGGATAAAAAGTCTGGTTTCCCCTCTTCCCTTCTGTCTGGGGAAAAAAAAAAACAAAAACAAAAAAAACCCACAAACCTCACCATTTATACATAATTAACTGTTTATTGATTTGCTCAAAAGACAAGACAGCTTCTGGGAGGGGAAGAAATGTACTCTTTATCTGACTGGACTCCTCAGAAATGTATAATAAATGGTTACAATTTTGATTTTTTTGGAATTTTGGGGGTTTAGAAGAGAGAAATATTTGTTGAATCTTCAGGGAGATTTCCCATGATTATTACAGGGTTTAATTCTTTTGTAGCATTTGGAAAATAATCTCTACTCCTCTGTTCTCCTGGGTTAGCACAAGCAATCTAATACAGCCTGCAAGAAATGCTCATTACCAAAGCAAATTGAGTAAAGCTAAAAAATTAGACCCTTCAGGATGTTATTCTGCACATTGGATGCAGAGCTGTCAGAAGACAGGAGGCTCAGTTTGGAAAAACTCCGCCCCCAGCAGAGAGAGACTTCATCTGATATAACCTTGGATGGCTAATGCAGTGTTCTGGGTACAAACATAGTGCCCAGACACCTGTGCCACTGATGGCAGAGCTAGTCTTGATGGAGTTTTATGAGAGCAACTCATCTCATTTTAAAATAGGTGTCTGCACCTCATCACACAGGATTCCTGCATTCTGGGAAAACCCACCCCACATCCAGCAGGCTTAGCACTGGATGTGTCACTGCAACTGCCCTGGCAGCACAGCTAACCTCTGTTTGTAATATGTTGGGATGGATTAAAGGTGAACCCCATAATGTGTTAATCAAGATGCTGTGTAGCTTCACACCTTCCTTCCTGTAACTACAACTTCAGGTCTTGTTTACTGTGACCTTTTGGCTGCTTCTGCTCCATCAGGGAGGGGTACTCAGCCACCCCATTCTACCAGCTGCTTCCAAATGGTTGTATCTACTTTATTCCCACACAGTGGTGCAAAATAGTCAGAAAGTTCAACTAAGCCTATGAGCAAGGTTCAGAAATAATGATGTCAAACACTTGCCAAAAAAAATTTGATTTTTACGTATTTTGAATTATTGAAGCCTGCCCCAAGTGTGAGAGAGAGAGTTAACAAGCAGCAGTGAAATGCTTATGAGATACGTGCACACGGGTGCTGACCCTTGTGCATTGTTATCCTTCCCCCCCAGCCTTCCTCTTGATCTGCTCTCACTGCCCAAAGCACTTGCAGCTCCCAAGCTTTGTCCAGGCCCTCGAAGCTCATTTGTTCCTCCTGTCCCTGCAGCTGGAGCTCAGGACATCTGGGTTTTATCATGATGACCAAGATTTGGGAGTTGGCTGGAAGGTAACAGCCCTATCTACTGTCAGTAGCAGGGGAGAGACTCCCATGGCACAGCCCATCCCATATTGCTGGGAGAGGTGAGATCGGTAACTCTTTGGAAGAGCTGATCTCTTGGCTGTAGGTGACTGAAGTTAGGTGAGATGGGTTTAGAGTGCCATCCTTTCCGCAAGCAGCAGCAAGTAGCACCTGTCCTGACCTCAACACTTTGCTGGGTCACATGTGTTTAATGTTGGGCTCCTCGTTTTACAGTCCATGGGACCAACCCAACATGCACAGGAAAATGCTCAGGCTTCGCAGATCCAAAGTTTGATAACCTCTAACCCCTCTTGACCCACACTTCTTGCAGCCCCTTGTCTATTTGATTCTCAAACCTTGCCTGCCTGACAGGTAAGAATTCATTTCAGAAAGAAAGGAGAGAAGTGGCTGACCAAAAATGCAGAAACAGATCCTGGCAGTCAGTGTTATCGAGGTGGAAAAGCATTCCTTTCTGTGTATGAGAATATATCGTTAAAAACTCTTTCAGCCTAATAATATCAGATGTTCTATCAGATGGAGTGAAAACATGTCATTTTGATCTTGACAATTGTCACTTTAAATGTTTTTTATGCTGGGCCCCTAGCCAAAAAAAGAATAGCAATTTTCTTTAGCTTCAACACTGATCACCACTGACTAATGGCACTGAATGCAGAGCACATCATCATATCAATATGTTTTCTGTACTCTGAGCATTCTCATGAAATCTGCATTTTTAAGATGTACAGTACACAGGAGCTGGATGTTTAATTTACTATAAAATCACCCTCAAGCAGCAAACCTGCAAATCATGTTAGTTAAATGGCATATTTATAGGTTTACCAGCGAAACCGAAGGAGGCCAGTGGGGAGTTTGTCGCCTGCTACTCTTTGGAAAATTAAAACAAAACCTTCTGTTTGTATCTCGCTTCTTTTGACTCTCCATGTGAATCTCTTTGGTTTGAGTCTTTGTCCTGGCACCAAAGCAGGACCCAAGGGACCTCCTTTGGGATGCTGAGGTAGGCATTTATTCAACTTAGCCAGCAGCTGTTTTTAAAAGAGGGTTGGAACCTAGTCCCCCTTAGGGTAGGCCTGCACACTGTATTTCAAGCCTGAAATCAACCCAAGTTTAAGCTGGCTGGTACTAGCTGTCACACAGACAGAAATTAAGAGGTTCATAGCACAGAGCAGAAGGCAATGCTTGGACCTGTGCTTGGCACCAAGGCTTCCACCATCCTGACCTCGGTCTGTGGTATGGAGAAACCGAGTCCTGGCAGCCCAGCTGGGTCCTGTGTCTTAAAACCTCTCCTGCACTCTGCCCCTAGTCTTTGGCTGTTGTTGAGGGGACAGGCTGACCAATCAAAAAGATTGCTCAATGCATTATAGGAATTGTAAAAAAACAAGTCACGGGCATCCTTTCAGCAGCAGAAGTGGCTGCCTAGACTCCTCTTGTAGCTGTGAGCAAGGCAATTCAGTTTTCCCATCCTTAAAATAATTATTAGCAGCATCAAGGTCAGTTATGTATTATGAATCAGATGTAAAGTTTCATAATAAGACATAAATATATACATATAAAAATATCCCAACTTGTAGGTCTTATTTGCAATCACGCATATTCAGCTCCTGATCTGTACATAACTATCTCATCCTGTGCATTCATCATTTTTTAACCCTTTCTGGAGGGTTCTCATGCATGTGGAACCTCCATATAACATGTGAATGAAAATGTTCAGTCTTGAGGAACCTCTGCTGAGGAAAACGTTTTCCCCTGGGTGCTAAATTCACACCAATTTTCTTGCAAGCTTTTAGAGTGAGAAGCTGGGGTTGCAGGGGCTGGTCTCTGTTTTGGATTCTGAAAAATGCACAGTTTTGGTGCTTGCTTGCATAAAAGCTACAAATACTTTTTAAAGTCAGCGATTTAAGGAGAAAATTACTTC
The DNA here is from genome assembly GCA_013396775.1 of Cephalopterus ornatus. NCBI lineage: Eukaryota > Metazoa > Chordata > Aves > Passeriformes > Cotingidae > Cephalopterus > Cephalopterus ornatus. The sequence continues at coordinate 753,408 of VZRE01016168.1, read as the reverse complement.
AAACACTTCTCATGATCAATAAACATGAACCTCTTCTTGTTATTCTTGAAATTATTAAATGCACTGAAAGTGTTGAAGTATAACACAAATAAAATCCTAGAAAAAATGGACGCAGTTCCTTCTTCCCCAGCTGCAATTTATTCCATTTGACAAACTCGTACTAATACAGGAGACAGAGCTGGAGAGCAAGGGAGGATTCATTATTTTTTTTTGTAAGCCCAGAAATGAAAATACTTTGTTACAAAAATAATTTGCACAATAATAGAAATAAGTAAGTGCACTGCAGACTCTCTGGAGTAAAGCTTTCCTCCTCTCTTTGCTTCCCCACAAACCCTGACAGTTTGCTCATTAACAGGGAATGGGATTTACATGCCATTTCCAGAGAAGAAGAAAGCACTGGTGTATGCACTGTATAATAAGCACTTTAGATTTTTGGTTTAATATAGATGGGTGGGTGCGTTAACATTTTTAAGTCTTTCCAGAGTGAATTAAGTTTTGATGACCTCTTTCATTTTTGACAAGAGTCCCCAGCTTTAGACCTGTAAATTTGAATTTGATTAACGGGACTGTGCGCATCCTGCTGCAGCAGTCCGGCTTGTGCTGGTTTTGGTGATAGTGCAGGCAGGAAATAATCTACCAGTACTTCAGGTAAAGCACCTTTCTCATGGGTATTTTTTGCAAACTCAGCATCATTATGAATCTGAGGGTCTTCGAGTGATGTCCCGGAATATGCCTTGCGTCCTCATGAGGGGAAAGGGCTGGGGAAGTCTAAAAAAAAAAAAAAAAAAAAAGAAACCCAGCAGAAAAATTTAATGCATTCTTTTTCCAGAGCAGTCATTGCGCATCTGCCTTTCCAGTGCTGTGCATTAAGTTGGCAGAAATTGAAAGCTCAGATAGGAGCTGCTCTCTCAAAACATTTCTCGGGAATATTTTTCATTAGCTCGTATCATTACACGCAAAATCCCTTCTTCACCCTCACCCCATCATGATTTCTTTCACACATGAGGGGGGTGAGGGAATTTATCTGAATTAGAATCTATGCAAAGATATCTTTAAAGGTCTCTCTAACAGAGGATGCTTTTCTTTTAGAAGCCATTATGGGGAGGCGTACGCAGAGTGACTAAGACAGCCAATTAATATGTTGTATAAACAGCAAGCACTACTAGAAAAAGGAGAGAGAGAGAAAGAAAACCGAGATATTTGGGGTGGGGGTGGAAGGGGGGGGAAGGGAGGTTGTAAGTATAAAGTGTTTGCCTTAGGACTTGTCTTCAGTTACAGAGCCAGACTCACATGACTGGAGCTTGGTTTGATGTGGTAATGAAGCATTGATCACAGGAAAAAGATGAAATGGCCTTTGCTCATTCATTATTTTTATCTTCTAGCTGTGGAAGACAGAAAATTGTTCATAGGAATGGTTTCGAAGAAGTGTAATGAGAATGATATCAGGGTGATGTTTTCTCCATTCGGCCAGATAGAAGAATGCCGAATCCTTCGGGGACCGGATGGGCTGAGCAGAGGTGAGTGTGCAGCCTGTAAAGTCTCTTTCCTTAAGTGCTAATTGGGAGCTATATGTCACAGCCAAGGTAGAAAGAGTCGCTGTCTGCAGCGAGAGGTTATGCTGTAATACGTCCCACGTGATGAAGTTATCCACATGAACTTTTCACAGTGACTGAAATTATCACCTTTTATTTCCAGTGTCAGAAAGGTCTCAGTGCCAACATATTAACTTGTGTTATCACCCTGTTTGTCAGCTGGAAAGGTTCCTTTGCACCCTGAGAAAACACCCTCAGTTTTCTGCTCTCACAAAATCAAAGTTGCTTCCCTGACCCCATTTCTGCTTTATAGCACAAGGCCAAAATAAAAAGAAAGAAAAGACAGGACTGTAAATGACCGCTTAAAGGCATAAAGGGTCATGGGAACTGGCCCACGTTGTAGCACTATCTATCTCCTCCACTCCTGTGTTTTCTGTAACAATATGCAAAACATAGGTCTGCTGTAACTGAGAAACAAAGAGGTTAGCTTGAACATGAGAGCTTTGCCTAGGCAGAAGTTTGTAAAAAGAGATTTCAGTTCTTGTGCCTCTACCGCAACTCAAAAACCAGGGGAGAGGTGTTAAGCAGCACCATCAAGAGTGGTCAAGTGGGCAACCTGAACTTGAAAATGAAGTGCAGCACAGACTTCAATAGCCACTGATCCCTTTTGAGTGCAAAAGTGCCTTTTGGGGAAAGGCCTTCTGAAAACATATTGAAAAGAAAAATAAACCTATATTGATGACCCAGAGTGCATATTAACTCCCCAGTATATGGACTTGAATTTATTCTCAGAGCGTGAAGCTTCTCAAAATGTCAGTGCCAGGGGTTGCTGAGCGGAAAAGAAAATAGGGATAGTCCCATCTGTCAGTGCAGAAGGATGCTGTGGTACCTGCCACAGCCATTTAACGGCACAGGGCGTAAAGTAATTTTGAGTGTGGAGTTGTGAAAAACATCACTTCTATAGAAAAAAAAATAGAAAGCACAGTTTATGCATTTTATTACATTCTCAAAAGGCACAGAAAATAGTAATAGCACCCATTTTGCATATAGACATGGGTATAGATTTAGAATTCTTTCTTTGCTTTTGGATTTACGTGTTTCCAGTAGGCTATAGGATCCACAGTATTTGTGCACGGGGTTTTTTTGTTTTGTTTTGTTTTGTTTTGCCCAGTTTCTTTAAAATACCTATAAATTTCAGCAAGGGATGTGCAGGTATTCATGTATTTCATGACACTGCTTGAAAGCACTTACTGTACTACTTCTGAATAATCAGGACTTGTTGCAAAGACACTCTGACAATAAATAGAGAGTCCCAAGAAAATTATGCTCTTACATTTATGCTTTGTGATCCCCAGACTTTTGGGGCTGGGATGCAGCAGTCCCTTCAGGCAAGGAGAGCCTTGCAATGCTGGTTTTTGCCTTGGGAAAGATTAGGGGAGAGGTCTGAGGTTGGTTCTTGCAGCTCAGTAAGGAATGTTTACTGATGGAGTCGAGTGAAGCCATTATCTTTCTAAACCCAACATTGTGGCAAAATAAGTATTTCTGATTGTCACTGATTTCATTGTGTAAGTAGCACAGGGAAGGGGTGATGGAAGACACAAGTGGGAAAGGAGCTAATTAACTGCTGAAATAAGAAGATCTGCGTATCAGATGTTTTGAGCCCCAAAAACCATTTAATTGACTTGTCAGCATCACCCAACAAAGAAATAGATCTTTCCCGGGATCCACAAAAATCCCACTGCACACTTGCTTTTATTCAACAGACTTTGGGTATAGCAGGAGCACAGAAAAGCTAATTATGAAATCCAACAGAGTAAGTGAGGTTGGTGGGGTAGTTTCGTTCTGCCATGAACAGCAATCTCACAACAATCAGAAGCTGAGATTCCTAAGCCATGCAGGGCAGTGTCATCTGCTGGCCAGCGCAGCTGTAGAGTTAATGTGCTGTTCTCTCCTGCTGGAGACTGAAGATCTCAGTCCAGGTAGGTCACACTCCAGTAATCGTAGCTGAGCTGTATCCTCTCTGCCAGTCGGGTTCATTTCGGTCACAATCACGACTGATATTCTATCATGCCCTCATGCATCATGCCTTGTTAAACTCGAATTGCTTTCTACACACTCATGTTCACACTTGAAAATGAGTTCAGCTGCACCAACCAGGTTTTCAGGCAGATTTTTATCAGCTTCACAAAACCACCACTCCATGAGCAAAAGCAAAGTGTTGGGAGAATGGTTGAGATTGCAGTTGAAATGGAAAGTGCTGAGGGAGATCTGCAGTGGAGGGAGCTTGACTGAAAAACTACAAGGTGAAAAACTGCCTCACTAAAGCAAGAGGCAGAATTTATACAGTTAAATCTTTGTAAAGAGTTCCAGTCCTTAATGAGTTTTAATTCATGTTTCCATTTCCAAGATGTTAATTCCCTTTGCCACAAACAGTATTTGTTTTCCCGTCTGGATGTGCTTCCCTCCTAGACACAGCGAGTTGAATGAAAAATAGTCCCTGTCTTAGGAAAACACTGACCCTGCCATGCCAGAGCCGTTGGGGACTCAGTTCAGTGCTCACAGCAGCCAGATGGAAGTGTGGTCCAGTAAACTCCATTTGGCATCTCTTTTCAATTGCATAACAAGTGCACATCATGGGATCTCTGGATGAAAAGAGCTTGAAAAGTATCTTCCTTGGTATTTGTGCCAGCTTTTGAGCTTTGTTAAAGGGTTCAGGCAAATAATCTGCATTACCAGCAGATAGTTGCAAGGAATAGCTCCAGGTTACACTGCTCAGCAGAGCAGTTTTGGTTTGGGGCGGGTTGTTTGTTTGTTTGTTTTACTCAGTAAAAACTATAAAGGTTTCATTTGACTTTTAGACTATGTCTACACTACAACAGCAGCCTCACTGCTGGTACAGTAACAGTCTGCTGTCAGCTCATAGGCGAGTTGTAGGGTTTTATTTTACCACGTGGCTCCAGTAGCAAGGAGAAATCCTGTCCTGTGGCATCAAGGGAAAATGTAACACTTTGTGATGAGTGTGATATAAGTGCTAAGATAAAGGGAGAGGGGGAGGGAGATGGAGCTAGTTGTTTCTATTGTAGTTTCTAGCCAAGAGTTGACAGAACTTTAATAAAGTCGCACCCACTGCTGTCACTACTGATAATGGACCATCAGCATTTCAACTCCAAATTCCTATTGTCAACTGTTTGAAACTCAGCTGTAAAATGAGACTAAAGTAATGATACAGAGCTCCAGTGGTGGAGCAGTGCATTTTAAAGACACTGAGATTTTTTTTTTCCCCTGAGTCATGTTTTTCCCCGTTGTTATTCACTCCTACACCTAAGAAATAACCATTGTTTATACCTGTAACTTGTTGTATTTTGATCAGCTTCAAGAATAGGCAGCAACCAAAAGGCATTGCTTTCTGAAGGCTTTGGGATAGTCCCTGTGAAATTAGTTGGCTGGCAGAGAGTAATTCCTAGCTGTGGAAGGTATTAAAAAATAGAAATACCCTGTTGGCTGTAGAGATAAAGAAACCCAGCAGCCATGGAGGCTGGCCCTTGCTTTAGCAGGGTTTGTGGGACTATCTAAAGAAGCTTGCCACTGCCTGTACGATATTCATTATTCAAAGAGAAGGATTCAGCCTGCAGGGTTGTTTAATCCAGCACTTTCTCTGAAGAGCTAAGTATGCTTTACAAAAATTCATGATTGTGATATCATGTGCTAAGCTTCATTATCATGAAAAAGCAGAAGTGAACTGCCTCAGATGATTAAGATTTTAAATCACTTATTGTAAACGGCTTAAGGAAACTTTCAGACCTCCTGACTCCCAGTGCTGTGTAATGTCTACATGACCACAGATGCCGACACAGACAGCCATGCAGTGGTAGATGGAGTGTGCAAAAATAGCCAGAAATACCCAAGTTTGGTTTGTAGCTGTGCCACTGATGTGCTGTATTGACCATGGGTGAGTTGGTCTGTCATCATCTCTGCTATCCTGTTCCTTAAAATAAGGGTAGCAATGCTTCTGTGCCTTTGTAAAATGCTTTTTTTAGATCAGTGGATCAATATCTCTGTATCACTCTAGGAATTATTACCATCCATAATGATGATAAAAAAAATCCTCTTATCCTTATCACAGGAGCACCACACAGAAAATTATTCTGCTGTACTGCTAAGTGCAGAGTTATATATCAGATACAAGAAAGAAGTCAACTGGGTGATTAGCATGCACTGAAAAAACCTGCTAATAACATGTAGAGACAGTTAGATATACCATGAAAATTGTGAAAAAGCTCAAAATGCATTTTTCTACATCTTCTAGGCTCCTAATTGTATGATTTTTTTAACAAAACATCACCAGGCACATGGGACAAGTGAACATTTCTGCAAACATTGATTACAAGGATTGTTTTTTTCACTCCTTCTTTGCTTGAAGAGCAGGTTAGAAAAGGAATAGAGAGTTACACCATGGTCAGGCAATTTAATTTCATGAAAATCCATTCATAACTTTCAGATTCAAGGGTTGTCTTGATGAATTAGTAGAAGAAAATAAGTATTTGCTTCACAATTAATTGCAGGGAAGAGCAGGTGAGGTGATTTTATGCCTTTTTTTTTTTTTTTTTTTGCCTCATGGATATTTACTGCTCCTTTCTCAGCTAAAGTACAATGAAGTGCCAGTTATGGGTACACCCTGGATTAGGGGTCACCTTCTGAATTGTGTATCAGTAAGTAGTGGGAAACAAGGACAGTGGAAGTGCTGTATTTTTAATAGCTCTTAAAAAGCATGTCTATGCCTTATTTCTTTTGCTGTAATGTGGTAACGTTTTCATTTTTTCCAATCATTATGGCACATTTAATTTAGTTCTCCCTTGCTGAAACTCTTTTGCAGCTGGGAAGGAAGAAGCACATCCAAGTGACCAACGTCTCTGCTGGCCTTTGGCCAGTAACTGCATCTCACATTTCCATTACTGCAGCTTTGCAGCAATCCCTCCCCAGAGGGGAAGTCTGAAATGAAATAATTTACTAGTTTTTATTCCAACAAGAGGGTCATCGAGGCGCTGTTAGAGACTGTGGTCTTTGGTACCCATTTGATCCTGTGTTTGTGTAAATTCCACTTACTGGAGTCTGCACTCTGCAGGGTGGGTAATTGAATGTCCAATTAGAAATGTTTTGAGGGAACCATGAACTTCAGGAAACTTAAAATCTAGGACCTGTCATCTGGTCAGTAGTCAAGTCAGTAGAGCTGAAGAGCTGAGGCACGGTTACAGGACGTGCCTCTTGTTACCTTTATGTGCCTGATATGCATAAACCGAAAAGCTTCCCTGTGACTTTTTCAAAATTATTTACCTTGGGCTGAGTTGTTGCTCTTGGTCTCAGACCTGTCGTTGTGTGTCTTAAGTAATACCTAGTGACCAAACGTCACTACAATAAACAATTTGATGTCTTAATTTGTGGATGAAATGTATTTTAAACACTAAGGCAGATTTTTGTATGATGTCTTCATTAGAAAGCTGTTTCCCAGGCTGTTCCTTCCTTCAGATTGGTTTGTATTAGCAGACTGTAGAAAAGGGAAAGTCTGCTTTGCAATCTCAGCTAGAAATATTTTAACCCAACTAGAGCTTATTTTTGTCACATTTCAATTTCCACGGCTTTTTATTCAAGCCTTATCTTTTCTTTAAATAGAGGCTTTCATTTCAGAGGATCCCAAATACTCTTTGGAGGAGTATTTGGCAGCTTTTCGCTATTCGTTTCTTTTCAGAAACTTTGTTTGCGGTGAACTGGGAAGCTGTGGTGCAACCATTCCAGCACCAGCTGCGCAGCCACCACGCACAGCCCTGCGATTGCTCAGGCGTCTTTGAAACTCTCTTGAGACTTTTTCTGTGTCAGAATGGTCACTGCATATATATATATGTATATATTCTTCTTTTTTTTTAATTGTTTACACCTGCCATTCTTTCATCTCCAGCACTTTAAAACCATGTTTTTAAACTTCCAAACAATGTCTACGGGTTTTGCATCTCCTTTTGGCTTCACTGAGGGCTTTAAAACCTCTGGTAGACCACAGTAGTTGGATGAGTTTCTTGTGTAGGTATGAACCTTACCTGAGGCTTCCGTACTTAAAAATGTTCCACTTCACTTGCAGCTTGCAGGTATTGGTGTTGTGTTAGACTGTGCATGAACTGCTGACTGAACATTTCACAACAGTTTAGGAAAGCTTGAGATGAGAAAAATCACAGAGAGTGGGAGCTGAAATGGGGCAGAGCTGATCTTTTTTAAATATTTCAAATATTCAATCAGCCAAGCAGCAAGCCTTAGGTTTGGGATCGCACGGATCAAGGAGGAGGCTTATCAAATTTCACACCTTTTTGAAATTTCTTTTTCAGTTTGTGGAGGGAGGGGGGTAAGGAGCAACCCTGAGAGTTTAGTTGTTCTCTCAACCAAGATGGCAGATGTGATAATGTGCTTCAAAACACATCTCCTGTGACAGGGCTGGGTGCCTGCCTCCAATTCCACCTTCAGGATGAAATGACTTCCCCTTTCCCCAGTCAATTGATTTTCTGGTGTAGGCGTTGAGAGGGCAGCCTTGGAGAAGCAGCTAAAACTAAACTCTAAGACCTGCTTTCTCCCTCCTCTTTTGCTTCTGTCACTGATCCCTGGCATTTTGAAACCAGAGCTGAAAAGTAAGTGCAAGATGACTTGCAGGATGACTGGATTTACAGAAGAATCTAGTTTTTGGTGTGGCTAGGTAGCTAATGGTACAAAATGAAGTCATTTCAAGGCTTTAGCTATAGAAATATCCCCCTCTCGGCATTTTTTCTCCCAGAGAGCTCCATAGCTCTGGTAAGAAGGGAATAATTGAAGTATCGGGACTCAGCGTGGTAGAACAGAAATAGTTTGCTTGTAGCGATTGGTCTGGAAGGCCTCAGCCCATGGCACGCCAATCAATGCCATGTTTCATGGGATGAGGTAAGAGGCCATGAAAATCTTTCTTGTTTCCTTGCACCACGAGGCATGAAATCTGATTAGTCTTGTCCTCTTATAATTGTGATTTACGGTCCTAAAGCTGGCAGTGTGTTCCCAAAAGACCACCTGTGTCCATGCGATACAGTGAGTGAGAGTATGCTGGAAAGGGGTTTCCCAACCCTTTAGAAACATAAACGAATGAAATCCAGGGTTTCCTTAGACATCAACTTCTGATTAAATTCTAGGTGCCCAACAAAACCATCCTCCTCGAATGCGTATGTACCCCACAGAGGAAAACCCAAGGGTTCTGCCATTGACCATGGCAGAGAATACAAGGATGCCAGAGCAGCTTTTCTGACCACTTAAATTACAAATGCAAGTTCAGTGATAGAGTTAAGTAAACCTATTCCTATGATAGAGGCTTAGCTCTCCTCCGGTGTGGCAGACTGGTTATGAAGGAAAGGACTCCATAGTTCACACATAATGAAATATATAATATCCCATACTTCATGCATAACATAATGTATACACACACATAATAAATATACAAATTTTGTGTGTGAGTGTCCCAGGTTTGGTAGCTGAAAAATAACCCTTGAATGTGAATACATGTAGCAATGTCTGGAAAGATGGTTAAATGGAAATACATCTAGAGTTTAATTGGGGGACTTAATGGCAACCACTGAAAGTCTGGGTTTTCAAATAATTTAGAAATAACTTTGCCTACTGAATTTTTGCCATGGTTATTGAGGTAAATTGGGTATTTGCTGTGCAAATGGCCACTGTCCATTGGTGGGAAATGGCCTGCTGACTGGAGATAACAAGGGGACCTAACCTTGTAGCCTCTGGCTGGCAAACCCTAATTAAAATGCAGCCCCATCCTCTCTGTGGAATGCTGTTTCCAAATGCTCATATTCAAGCTGCATAACCTCATTCATCAGGCATTCCCCTTGCCCACAGAACAAGTTTCTTTCAAATTGGTACAGAAATCTGCTGCAAAGGTCTTTTTGCTCCATGACAAAGGCAACGGGACCCATGCAAATGGTTTTGGGCTGAGGAGCGAGGAGGAAGGCTTTGCAGTGGTGTTGGGCACCGAAAGTCCCCAACAACTGAGCTCTGTGGTTAAAAAGAGAAAAAGCTTAAGGGAGGGAAGGGAGAGTCTGCTTTATCTTGAGAGGAATGCAGCCTTGTTTCTCTGCTGATTCACATTCCTTTTGAGACCTGCTAATTGCAACATCTCTCAGTAAGTTGCTTACATCAGAACTGCTGGGGAGAAATTGTGATAAATGCATAAACTGTGTCTTATTGATTTTTGTTGACTTTTTACATGCTTCTTATGCATTCGAAACCTCCATTCAGTAATTGTCACTATGGTACACACTCCTGGATAATGAGAGCCAAAGAAGCGAGTGAAGCAGTTTCTTGACCATTATCAACAATATTATTCAAGGCTCTGTATGGGGTTCCTTGCCTGCCCTCCAGTATATCTCTATTTGTGCTCATCCCCCATCGAATTTGCAAGACGAGAAATGAGAACCCTTGGTGTTATTTCCTCTGTTAATGGTAATAACAGAAATGGTATTAAGAGAGATTACTTTGAGACTGATGGTAAATTTGGGCCTCTTTAATTTTAGTGCACAGCAGCAATATGGAATCTAAGCAGAGGTACTGTAGATTATTTACCTTTCTACTGCACATTTTGTCTAGATTGCTGTACAGAAAGCTGGTTTGTTACATCGTGACATGGTTCTGTGACAGAAATTTGTTGCTGAATGAGATCAGTGTAGCAACATGTAGTGTGGCTAAACAGTAGTAAGACATCATCAGCTGTTTTGTTACCTAAAAAATACGTGAAGTTTGGGTAAAAGAATTACAACTTCTGATTTTGTGATGCTCACCTATCAGCCAGAGGTACATAAGACAGTTTAGGTTCTCGTGATCAGGGGCCTTTACATTAAAGAGGAAAAAAATACCGCATGATGCAAAAATGCATTGACTTTATTTTCATGACTAGATGTAGTGCTTTTGGGTATTGATCAGGCATTGCTTTCTCTTACTGTTGTTTGATTAAAATGTGAATACAGTCTTGACTTGATAATCTTACCAGGTACACACAGAGCTTAAAAGAAAATGTGTTTTATGCCTCAAATTGATTTGCATAAACCAAACAATCTGTTGCTTGTTGGATTGCAAAATGGTTTATTTTGCCCATTGGCCACAGGGGCAACAATATTGTATTTTTGATTGTATTTTTGATGCCAGAATGTAGCTTTCATGCATTAGCTCTCAAATGACAATATGCTTTAGCCTCTCAGTGCTTAGATCTGCTTCATTTGGAAATCTTTTAAGTAGTAATAATAATAATGTTTTGAGGAAATTGAGTGGAACACTAAATTATTCTCTGAAACCTAAGTTCAAACTGTGCAAGGCTAAGGGAGCTGAAAATCAATGCACTTTTAAACTCATTAGAGATCACAAGTGAAATAAGTCTGTGTTGCTTTAGCTAAGCTTTTAGTGTGCCATGGTATTATTACAAAATCAGCCTGAATCTGCATTAATTTCACAGTCTTTTTCTTTAAGATGCCCAAGGGTGCATGAAGAATAAAATGTAAATCTCAGGAGGCAATGTTTTTATTAGCCAAAAGGGCAGTGAGTCATGCACTAAAAAAGTTGAACTGTACCATGCCCAGTGTAGGTATGGCTGACAGTAGTAAAAGGATGGAAAAATAGCCCAGGCATCAGCCTACTGGCTTTTCATTATGATTTAAAAGGCTGAGGAGGAAAAAAAAAAAAGTGATTTTTCAAGTATTCATGCACATAGCTTCAGAATTGTTCAAGTTGGCAGTAGCTTTAGAATTACACTTGTACCTAGGGCTCGGAGAAAAAAAAATAGTAAAGATTTTCATTTTTAATATGTTATTTTCTTAAATGTTGAGATTCCACCTACATTACTGAATTTTGTCTGAGTCTTTTCACACATAGTCACAGGCTACACAGTGGAGTTTTTCTCATTCTAATTTGTATGATCATTCTTGGTGCATCACAGTAATGTGTGATGTTATGGACCCCTTTATTAAATTCCCAATTCAGCTGTCGGTAATGCCAGTCATTTATTCACAGTTTACCTGCACAAAAGCCAGAGCAAGCAATTGTTAATGCATGGTCTGAATAGACTTAACTATGCAATCCAAAGGCTACGTAAAAACCTCACTTATTTCAAACCCTGTGGCTAAAGAACAAAAACAGAAACAAAACAAAACAACATGAAAAAAAGAAAACAAAAGAAAAAAAAACAAACAAAAAACACAAACAAAAACCCTTCACATCACTCATCCCCACCTAATTTTTTTTTCTTTCATCTATGGTCAGATTAGCAAGTCAGCACTGTCGATAAATAAACTAGAGAAGTTGTTTATTTTTATGTACTACTGAGAACAGTGTCGTCTTGTGGCCGTTCTCGTAGACTGTGTTGGTTTAACAAGCGTCCAACCCTTTTGTCTTGTTGTTTTTTGTCTTTCCTGCTCCCTGTCCCCTTGTTCCCACAGGCTGTGCGTTTGTCACATTTTCTACAAGGGCAATGGCACAGAATGCAATCAAAGCCATGCACCAGTCTCAGACCATGGAGGTACAGTACTGTATCATTTGCCCTTTCTTTGTTTTCTTTGTGCAAATGATTGCGAATGGTAAAGCCATGCTCTCCTGGATCAGATCAGACACATGACAATCACAGATTTAAATTTTTTACCAGCTCACTCTACTTGTCTTTGTGAAGCTTTAATTTTCTTAATCACCTGAAAGCGCACAATAAGGTGGCTGTGTGGTACCCAAACACGGCTCTCAATCCTGTTTTCAGTGGCATTCAGCAGAAAATAAAATGCTGTGAATACCACTCCTCAGTCGTACTCAGAGTATATCTGATCAGTAAATTCTCTCTATTTTTAGCACACATACCCCCCAAAGAAAAATCGTAGTTTCTTTTAAATAGATTTCTAAGTGTTATGATTTGCACTGCTCTGAGAAAAAAAACTCAAGAGATTTGACATGGCCACACTGAGTTACTAGTGCATGTGTTTTTCTGCAAATAGAATCTCTTTTTAACTTAATATAATTTTGCCTTCTTCATGTAGCCAATAAAAATGCTAATGATGACAGAGCACGTTGAAGTGTGGCACTTCCTGCAGAGCACCGTCGTGGCTGGCCCCTCGCAAAGCAGTACTCTTTATTCCCTTCCAAACTGCCTCTATGGCCTCGGATTTTATCATGATGAGCAGCTCAAAACTTTCAACTTGTTCACTTAAGGTGACTGTAGCTGCAGGCTAACGATCTGGTCATTGGAGTGGTTATCGAATGCCACGGCTTGTCTGGCAATCTCAGAACTTTTTTCAGTCTGTGATTTTTGTCATGGTCTTTCAGAATTTTGCACAAAAAACCGCACAAGTATGAAATCTTTACTTACTCTGGATCTTCTAGCTTATCATTGGAGAGTGCATGTTATACTGTATTATGTATACTGTATCTTCGTGTAGTGATGATTTTTCTCAGAGGTGGCATTGATGTTATGTGCACTTGTTTCTTTTTTTTTTTTTTTTCCTTTTTATTTCTTTTTCCACCAGGACCTTTCAATTTTTATTTTTTTTTTTCTCTCAGTGATTTTCCTTTGCAATGCTCTAGTCTCCCAAAGCATGCTGGGTGCTGAACAATCATTATTGCGTCATGTCGTTGAGCTGCTTTGTGTAACGAGCCAGGGGGGGAGACCAGGGGTGGGAGGGTGGACAGAGGAGGAGGAGGAGGAGAAGATAAAATTCCAGCTAGTGCATGAAACTGTCACTAACTGTTTCCTGTATAGTACAAGTAATGATATCGGCATTGCAAAGCTATTGTCTTTCCAAACATCACGTTTGAATTTGGTTGAGCTTCTTTTATAATCGATGTGTTTTCTTTTCAGTGCAATGCATTTTTAGACCCTGGGTATACAGTTTTAGATGAGAATCTGCCAATGAGATGAGAATAATTGAAATTATGTTTACTAGAAAGCTGCTGTTATACAGTCTATGCAGTCTGATAGTATACTGAGAAAAAACTGCCACTTTGAGTCTCAAAATAATACCTGTAGTAATTTGTCTGCCATGCACTGCTCCTTTAATTCAGATATATATGTTTTGATGGGTTTGATTCCAAGTAAAAAGGAAATGTTTATTGGTAATACTGTGTTTTACCTATATTTTCAATGTGTTTTAATGTATTTTTCTGTCTAGCAAAATGAATTTTACACAGCTCTGCTTCAGAAGATGGTAAAATTAAAAACATAACACCTCCCGGACAAATTCTCCCATTCCTCTGTTGTATGCAGCACTCCAAAAGAGTCTGGGTTTTAATGGGATAATCCTAGTGACGTTAGTTCTATAGAATCTTGGATCAGTTCTATAGACTCTTGGACCAAAATACTTCTCAACATCTTTAGAGACGTCATCACTGAGATCTCCATATAGGCAAGGCAATTCCAAATATTTTGCACTTTGAACATCTGGGATTTTGTGTCAGTTGAGCTTAGGCTGGGAAAGAAGCCGTACACCCTTCCTCTCCATGGCGGGGAGACTCTTTGGAGGCTGTACCTACTGCCCTGACAAGACACAGGAAAATATGAAGGCAGCCCAAGTTGTTGGGAAGAAAATGGCGCTAAATGGTATGGACATACCACGTCATTGAAAGAGGAAGGGAAATGCACCTTGTGTATGTGCTGGAAACCTCCTCTCAAGACAGAAGATAGAAGTGCATAAAACAGATATCACCCTTTAGGCAAAAAAAAAAAAAA